>JAVYIG010006884.1:0-110247 GCA_035222895.1 Strongylocentrotus droebachiensis
CTATGTACGTTGTCTTTTTACCAATGGTTAAAACCATAGACCTACTACGGAGTAGGTCCATGATCAAACCGTGGGAATTCTGTGTAGGCATTCAGTTTCCGCGTTCTTTCCATTCGTCCACAGACAATTTGACACGATGATACGTACAGCTATGCAATATGCAAAGTCAATACGTTGCGATTATAATTAGTTTGTGCACTACGGCTGTATTGTACTGTGACAGCGATTTGTGCAGGTAACTGTGAATTTAGGATATTGTAGGCTATGATAATGCACTCATACTCATAGGGGGGGGGGGGGGCACCCGCCTTGCACACTTAACTTTGAAAGGTGCTGGGGGGGGGGGGGGGTTCAATACAATGCTTTAAAATGCCTATTCTTAACACCCACGATATTGAGAGTCCTTATGGTGATACTGAGGTGGAGGGGGACGGTGGAGGGGGGGGGGGGGGGGGAGTGCCAGGTAAAATGTCAGAGGTAATAAATGCCAAACGTAAAACGTCAGAGGTAAACATACCAGAGGTACAAATGGAAGAGATAAAAATGCGAGAGGTAAACGAATGTACACTCATAAATTTTACCTCTGACATTTTTACACCGAACCGGGAGGGGCACTCCCCTTCAACACTCCACGCATAGCGCCCCCGGCCCCTAATTTTGAGAACCAGTTTACGCTTGGCTAGGCTTATGTATGTGTTGCACAATTATTTATATTGTATTCAAATAACATGTTTTGAATGGTTTTGAAAAGCAAACAAAAGCAAATAAAAAGAGCAAACAATCAGTGGGAAGGAAGTCTGTTGGGGCATGATTATAATAGTAAATTCCTTGTCACGAGACCCAGTCATGAGACAGCTGAATTAGACCAGTTTTCATGGGAAATGTGCCAGCTTGTTTAACCCAGTTACACCAAAGATATCGACAACGGGGCCGTGCCTAATAAAGAGTTGCGATTGATTCGAATCATGCAATCGCAACTTGAAACTAATTGCAACTATTTTAATTAGTACACAGTTGCGATTAATTTTCAGATGTGATCAAACGAATTCCCTGACCGTACAAAATTGTACAGCGGAACCTGAAATTGAATGACCAAGAAATGGTCGATTTGGAGTTGGTGAAGAATCACTCGGGCGGTGTGACTGAGATATGCACTAGGGTATGTTAATAATTAATAGGGTAGCAATGGCGTCACGTCCCCCCCCCCCCAATCAAGTAGAGAAAAAGAAAGATTTTTTTGTTTATAATAAGAGGAAGAACAAGAGGAGGAGGAAGGCACTGTGAAAACAAGACGAACCGCCCCTCCCACACCCCCACTTCCTCAATGCTTGATTTGAATCATGTGCGGTATTCGTGCTCAGTATCACATCTAGACCAAGACCAAATGGACAGCTGGTTATCGACCCATTTCACTGCAAACGTTATCACTGACCAACACGTATCGTATCCAAATCAGTGGGATTAGGGGCAGCCCCCCCCCCTCACACACAAGTTTAGTGAAAATGAACTAGCTTTTCCTTTATCATACGTTGATATTTTTGTAATCATGATGATATCCATAATTTGACTTTCTCATTATTTTGTATCGAAACTTTGATGAATTTCCGTTAGTGATCAAGAGTTTAACTGGTTTCACAATCGTGTGAAAATAATGAAAAATGCCTTTACAGAGAAGGTTGAGTTGTGGGAAGAGGTGAGAAATATTTCTAAATATGGCATGTAATAACATAAAAATCGGAACGGATTTTTATGCCACATGTTCGTGTAGCCCCATATACATATTATGTCTGTGTGAAGTGCTTGTAACTTTACCAAGATTGAGCCAAATTTCTCATCGTTTTGATGATTCCAGAACCTTGCAGTACACACCAATACTTTTTTGCTCGATGATCAACCTTTTCTTATCGATTCCACACCGTTTCTTTCACAATGCAATTGCATGACCAGAACTCAAATTTATCTTTAATACGAATCGACGTATACAATTTTAGTGTTCTCGGGTTTTCTTGCAGAAAGCAGACGTTATCCTGTGATTCCTAAAGTTTAGATTGGAAGGTTCACGGCATTGTTTAACTTCCGCAAGGCCGCAATGGCTGATTCAAAGCTCATAACAGCGATTGGGGAGGAGCTGGAATGCCCGGTTTGCGCCGACTACTTCACAGATGCATGCTTCTTATCTTGCATGCATTCCTTCTGCAGAGCATGCTTAGAGAAGTGTGACAAGAAATACGGGCGTGGTGGCAAAACCTCAATGAGTTGTCCAATGTGCAGGAAGGTGACGCTGCTGGGGAAGACCGGGGTAACTGCACTACTAACGGACTACACCAGCAACAGACTTGTAGAGCGTCTCAAGAGTGGCATCAAAGAACGAGCTGCTGGGTACTCGAAAGTGGACGCCATGACTTGCCAGAACTGTCGGGATGGAGTCGTTGTCTCATACTGCCTTTCCTGCTGCCATTTCATATGCGCCACTTGTCATTCGATTCACTCCAAATTAGTCGCTATGAAAACCCACGAGGTCATCCCACTGAAGGATCTACGTAAGGGCAACGTGACGGTGGTGCGTACAGAGAACCCTCAGTTCTGCGGCCTTCACAAATTGGACACCATGTGCTTCTGCTACACCTGCCAACGCTACCAGTGTGACCTGTGCTGTATGCTGGATCGAAATCGCGTAGGACATAGCTGCACAGAACCGAGCCACAATGACAACTCTGAATCTTTGATTGCAAAGAAAAAGAAAGCGGGGATCGTGAAAGCAGTGGGGATATTGTCTAAGAAAAGGAGTTCTGTTGAAGAGCAGCAAGGGGAGGTGAAGCGAATGAGGGCAAGCGTCAAAAGGCACTATGGCGCCATGAAAGACCAACTGAAAAGCACCCATGATTTAAGGCTCCGAACCGTCACCAGGGTTATGACCGAAAAACACAACGACCTTGTGAAGGTTATCGATGACGATCAACAACTTATGCTTACCAAGATTGCATCAGTGGACGAAGTTCTCGGGCACACGGAGTCCCGTACTTTGGAAGCCAAATCGATCGGCGATAATGCTCTCAAAGACGGACAGCATGCCGAAATAGCTGCAGTCAACGATTACCTCGAGAGCGTCATCTCTAGTTTAGACGAAGACGTAACCCCTGACAGGGTTCTGAAACAAATCAAGCAATATGCTGACAAGGTCAAGTTAAACCCTATTCCAGCTGATAAAGATGTAGAATCCCTCGCTTCACTTGGTGACATTTTTCGTCCACATGTTTGGGAAGACATCGAAGTGTCTGGGCTCGACCTCGATGACCCACTCCGAGCGATATGCTACAATGCCGCACTCGAGTCTTTCGTTGTTTCCTCCAAAAACTCAATCAGTACTATCGACCTTGATGGAAAAGCAAGTCACGTTTTCACTTTCGAAAACGGACTTAATGTGCAAGATATCGCAGTCGATAAAGATGGTACTACGAGTTACGTGCTCTTTGACGACAACCGTATCAGGGTCTTCCAAGACCAATCATGGGGCAAATATACGGGGGTGATTGAAGTTCCAAAAAATGGCAGAGAGTCCACGCTTTCATCCCTGTCCATCAATGGCAATGGTGTGGTCATCGTAGGAGACCAAGCGACACAGACAATTGTCGGGTGTTCTTCGGCTGCCTTCCAGAAGATGACGGACATTTCACCGATCAAAATGACCTTCACCAGTAACGGGGAGCTGGCAGTTGTGTGTCGCAACATAAATCAGATAAGTGCCAAAAGCTCTGGCCGTTGGAACGAAGCTGGGGTGTCCGTGAAGATATTTGGAGTGGAGGAACGGAGGGAAAACGTCGTAGTGCAGAACAATTGGCAGGCTGCCGCTGTTTCGTCAAAGGCAGGGAATAATAGCAACGTTGGACTGTTCTTCGCTTTGGGAATATACGTTTTGGATGATGGACGTCAACTTACATCTTTGGCTGAATACGACAGGTGAGTTTTTTTTATTTAGATTACTAAATTCACACGGTCGCAAAGTTTTTTAAGCAATTACATTGGGGCTAATTACAATACCCTACTGCCTTGCTTCAGGGTTGGTAGCAATAATTTGGTTGCTTAGAACCGAACTTTGCCGAAGTATTTATAAATATATTAATTTAGTTTTTTGTTTCACTTGGAACGCAAGATACAGTGGAAGTGCTTTTTCATCTACGGCTATTGATTCTTTACAGGATATATGGTGAAGAAAAAACAACGGAGAGTTGCATTTGCCCCTGAATACGAAAAGCACAAATGCTTTTGTTTTTTCTGTACAATTTAATACAAATATAATGAATTTGTTATACGGTTTCAGTTATTCCTGGTTAAATATGGTGACAAAATAGCAGCGACATCTAATGGATCTAAATAATCTAATTTATCATGTCATTTTACACTATATCTAATATTTTCAACCGTTTCCCATTTGTTTTGGTTCAGTTTCGGGACACAACACGATGTGGTCTTTGAGGACAAAGTATTGCCAGTCAACCTCGTGGATGGTGCATCACCCCTTCTCGCTGCAGACGACGAGGGCAACACCATTGCCGTATACACGGTTTCAAACATGTGGCTATTCCGAAGACGTGACTTCAGCTCGATCTAAATCTGGTAACCCATGCCGGGTACAATGCGATAGATAATTGAGCCCTTCGCGCATTTTATAATCAGACTACGTTCCAATTTTGAAAGGATTACAATAGCATTTGAATTGAATATTCAGGCATATAAAATTATAAATAGTTATAGGTTCTGAATAGTCACATGGATGATTAATTCGAAATGTTGGGAAATACCAAACTTCCTTGTATCCAGGAAAATCAAAATTGGCTCCAAATCGCAATGACGTCAAACCAGTCGTGCAATTGTCTACGATTTGAAGGCTATGTGGCCTTTACTCCCAATTGAACGATCAGGTGGAACTAAAATTTCAATTACCTGTATTCATATTATCATACATAACCTCGATGGTGAAGATGATATTTATTTTAATTTGTACATTTGATTCAGTTGGGATTTCTCCAAAAATAGGATCGCAGTAAAATTGAACAATGTGCAGTTGGGTTTTACTATTTTTAGTAGCTATATTTTATCCTTTTAGATACACTTTGAGTTTGTTATTTAGAGTTGTCCTTGGGGCTCATTTTGTTACTCGTTATCTTGGTCATTATAACTGTCAATAATATTAGTGCGATGTATTGAGAAGGCCGCACAAATGGAAACAAAAGTTGCAAAATAAACCAGTGGACGGTTATGAGAAATGATATATTCATCTACACCACCGATATTTGTGTGTACATTTAAATGTTGAGTGTCTGGCTCTGTATACTTCATTATAGGTACAGAGGCTGAATATTGTCAAGAAGGGAGGGCCGAATTAAATGTTGAAAACCGTGACAAGATTTTTTTTTCTTCACCATCTTGTAATTTTCAATAGTTCTTTTGTTTAAATCATATTTAAAGCGCTATTGTATCTCAGGTGGAAGGTAGAAAGGAGGGGGGCAGAGGATCATTTTGTCGGACATGGTTTTGAAAGGGCTAGTCCCTTCGGCCCATCCCTGGATCCCCATTGTATATACTAAAGATGACACAGATATGAACCCTTTGTGCAATTCCTTTTGATAGAGCAGCTATTAACTAGCACAACCAAGGGGACATGATAAAACAGAATTATTGGTAAATGCAGGCCATAAAAGAACACATTGGAAATAAATATAGCATGACTACCACATTGCTATCAATAAAATAATAACTTGAAACCGCCCCTCCTCCTTTTGAGATTAATTAGACACAAATAGACACCCGAGAATTGATGATTATTATAATCTTGTATATTATGATCCAGAAGAAATAATTTGTATTAGTATGTGCCAAATCAAAGAAACAACTAAAAAGAAACTGGAAAACCGTTTGGGACTGCAATGAATTGTAGTGACCAGATTGTGCTAATCCGAGGGAATGCTTTCAATGTACGTCAGTTTCTGCAAGTTTCAGGGAAGTCGTGAATTACTTTCTATTTCATGACTTCTCCCCCCCCCCCCCCCCCCCCAAAAAAAAAAAAGATCGATAATGCCAAATGAGTTCTTACATACATGTTCAACGAACCAGAATCTACTTCATTGTAATTTCGCCACCAGCCCTGAAGCTCATTTTCAATTAGGTATAGCCTTAATGTACATCTGGAATTGGATTGGATTTTGCGACTATGATTCCACAGTTTGTGGTTTGGATCAATACCTAACTAGTTGTCTTCTATTATCATCGCGTGCCAATGAAAAGTTTCTAATTGGAAAACTTTGACCACATAATTATGATAATTACCCATTCAGGGATATTCCGGAATTCCCACTCACAGTTATCTGATATTTCATGATATGGATTTTTAGTATCAGTACATTTCTCTCTTTAGTCACACGAAAGTTCGAATGGGGAATAACAGTGACATAATGTGGCGGATCCCAGATTCTTTTGCCGAAGGGGGGGGGGGGGCGGAGGGGGGCAAGTAAAAAAAAAAAATCCCCTTTTTAAAAACATATTACATTTTTGGGTTGTGTTATTGATTCAAAATATTCTGACAAGCTTTCGGACCCCACCCAACCCACCAAATAGGGGTCATCCTTTTCGGATGCTTTATTTTTTTAAACTTCGAAGTGCTCTCACAAGATCCCTAAAGGTTATCACACTTTCAGCTGCCTTTTGAGGTCTGAAATTACTGGGGTGATGCGAATATCCTATTATACTCGATGTACTCTTAATATATGCTAGAATGAAGTTAGATTTAACTGGGGAGGGCAGAATGATTGTTATGTGTTTGATTTATGAAGTACAACGTCAATACACTGGCTTTAAAGAGAAGGTTGAGTTTTGGGGAAAGTGGAAAGGTGAGAAGTAATTGGTTAGCTTTCCATTTTTTAAATGTTTTTCGGGGAGTATATCCAAAAAAACTGCCCTTCAAATGCCATTGTACTCGAAATAAGACAAGCAATGGCTGAAACATTTGGACCAAGCCTTCATGTAATGCCGCATGTGTGTGTAGTTCCATAAACACATATCTGTGTTGAATACATCTCTTTCAGCAAGACATCGTCTTACACATTGTTTAAAATTTCCAAACCCTCACAGTATATACCAATTATTATGTGCCAAATAGTCTACATTTTTCAAACTCTACCAGACAGTTTCTTTCACAATGTAATCACGTGACCAGGACTCAATTTGTTATCCTCGAAATGTGAAATTATGCGTTATTGGAGCAACCTATGTGTAGGTGCCAATTAAGTACAGTTATTGTTGTGGTATCGGTGTGAGTGTTTACTGGAAAGGCATAACCGGGTGTACATGGTATTCAGTCTGCAATAATATTAGAAGTACGTGGTATTAATTGCGACAATTTGTAGCCATTTTATCTCATGGTTTGTTAAGCAATATATATGTATACTGGTATCTCAATGGGGTGCCTGGATATTGACCTGGATATTGTGAATAAGAAAGTTTAGTGTGAAAATAATTGCAGAAAGATTATATACATGTAGGCCTACCTCGTTCTTTCTCCCCCTCCCCCTCTCTCTCCTTCTTTCACACCATTTCTCTTTCTTTCTATCTCACTTTCTTCTATGATTTCTTTCTTTTCTCCGTTAGCCACGGTTTTCCTTCTCTCTTCTCCTTTCCCTAATTTATATTCTTAGATTCCATATGTGACATTTTATTCTGTAAAAATAGATTTTTTTTTTTTTTAATATTTTTTTTTAAATTTTAATAAATAAATATTAGAGTGAAATGTTTAAATGGGCAGATAGCTAATGGACTATCTCTCAGTCTTTCTCTCTTTGTATTTATTTTCACCTTCATACTCTCTTTCTCACGCTTTCTCTTTCTCTCTTTCATTATCCATCTCACACTCTTTTTTTTCTCTCATCGCATTCTTAATTCGATTATGAGTAATGCAATCTGACGTACACCCTGAATATCTAACTGAGACCCAAATGCTGTAATGTTTCATCACAAAACCTATAAATGTGCCTCTCCATCTTTCTTAAGATTTCTAGTTTTACAACTCATTTGAGTCCATTTCCTCCAAGTTCTTGTTCAGATGTAGATTTTAGCGTTAGCTTAGTTTAGACTATTAAGTGTTGGCTTTTTATCACATATTATGAGATTGAATAATTCATTTGTAACTATCCTTTTGAAGGTAGTATTACAATGTTAAACGGAAATGAAAGTACAATGTAGTCAAATTATGCAAACCCTTTTTCATTACGTTTCCTGTAAAATGAATATAGTTGCCATAATAACTGTGCCTTTAGTTTCTCTGTTTCCTATTTCCATTTTGGCGAAATCAAGGAAACCAAACGTAAAATACAAAGTTCAATGTTTTATCAAAAATGTTTTACCCATTGTTTGGGTTATATTTCTTGTCTATGACAAAGTTGAGTGTTTTTGTATCATTTTCTCCTTAATGTTTATCAGTTCCTTCGATTTTGTAAATGAATGTCAGTGTTCATATCGAAGTATATGTAAATGTGGAAATCATATTGTTTTTTGTGCATGTATCAAATATATGGCAAATACTGCAATCATGTTTTGAAAAGAAATTGAAACCTTTGTGCCATCAAGGAAGCGGGTTTTTGTTGTTTGTTTGATTTTGTGGGGTTTTTCCTTTTTCTTTTTCTTACTTATGGTTCCTTTAAAAAGAAAAATCTATTATTCGTTGCAGATTAACGTGTGTGACTGCAACGTTAATGAGTGGGTGGTACAGGTTAAACAAACTTACTACTTCTGAATGATGAGTCATTCATACCACGTTTGCACGTCATGTTTAACAATACACGTGTTTGAAACTTTGAATTAGAAAATTATTGAATGCACTTGGATACAACCTATGGAAGTTATGCGTGTTGTATCGAGCGAGCCATGTTGCAGTGTCCAGGGGCATAGCGAGGCAACCCCCCCCCCCCCTCCCCACCGCGTGCAAGATATTATTTACGTTTGCTTTTTTATCACAATGACATTCCATGGTACTTATTGATATCCCGGTACAAAATACCCATCCCGAAAGATCTGACTTATGTCGGCATTCGTCGGTGTTAATAAAACTAATTTCACCCTCGTTAAAAAAAGAGCTAGAAAGAAATGACGTAGCGAAGAATAAGGTGGGGAGTAGTTGGTACAACCGGATATACCCCCGGCCCCTCGAGAAATCTATTATATATTTGCCTACATTAAAAAGATATTAAGATAACATAATTGGTACCACCATGGAGTACATCGATCTGTCCTCTTTATGCCTGCCAAATAGACCAGACTACATGATTCTTTGTGAAACCATGTGTCATCCATTGTTGAAGTCACAGACGAGGAGGAAAGAAAAAAGCTCGTTTATGACAATACCGTATAACCTTTAATGGTTTGACAGTGATAATAATATTGATCTTGTATTGATTTTATGTGTGAGTGTGAAGTGTATCCATCCATTTAACCACATATTTCATTTTGCACGAGAGCTATAATTAGACCTTGATTTTCAACTGGAATGTTTTCTTTCATTGTTTCAATCAACCCATTTATACACATGTGTTATCGGATTTTAGCTCACTTGCTATATGATACTGATTGTGTTTTTCGTTTAACTGTTAAAAATATTAAAGTTTAAATACAGTTATTTGTTACTTAATCTTTCTAGTGGGACGCCCCACCTTCTTCTCCCTCCCACCTCTCTCTCTCTCTCTCTCTCTCCCTCTCTCTCTCTCCCCCTCTCTCTCTCTCTATCTCTTTCTGTCTTTACCTCTGTTTGACTGTCTGTCTGTCTCTCTCTCTCTCTCCCCCTGTCAGAAACGCATACTCTCTTCTATACCTCCTTATCTCCTTGTCTCTTTTCCACTCCCCTCTTCTCTCTCTTCTATATCTCCCTGTTTGTCTCTTCTCTCACCCCTTCCCTTCTCTCTCTCTCTCCCTCTCTCTCTCGCTCTGTACCCTCAATCTAGCACTCTCTATGTTTCCCTGTCTCCTTTTCCCACTCTCTACCTCTGACTTCCCCCTTTTTCTATTACATAATTATAAGACTGTGCTATAAAAGAATCAACTTTGTAATGCTATTGTGGTGTAAAATGAGAAAGAAAGTTCAAGTTGTATTAAAAAAAGGGTAAACTAATACAGAAACGCGCCTCATAATCAATTTTGTTCTTTGTACCCATGAACTTTGATAAAAAGGTTTCTAAGTTTGTTGTTTACGTTGGTTGCGTGGCAACTGTTGTTTAGATTACACAGAAATGCAATAATCTCATTGATTGTGGTAAATAAATCCACATTTGGGAATTTCCCTTCCCTCTCCGGGAAATGGTCCGGAATGAAAGACCACATTCTTGAGCTATGAAATAAGTTCCCCTTTTACCATATTTGTGGTTTCAATTAGATTGAACTACAATCACACTAAAGGGTCACAAATAGCATTCGATGTGCTCATCCAAGAACACGCAAAATGATGCAAGAGTTGACTTTGGTCGGAGACTTTGATTAGTGTGATGTTGTATTAGCGCCTCGTTTCTGGTCGCGCAATTTAGTACTACAATGGTACACAGAACTAAGATTCTACAGAATTAAGTAAACTACTTATTTCATTGAAGAATATAGAATGCTTTGATTTAAACTCATGATTTGGATAACATTACAATATGATAAAACTTGACAGTAAATTGCTTACACTGCAAACAAAAACTTTAAAATATACACGAACTTGTGTAGGCCCGGCCCCCCCCCCCCACTCAGTGTTATTTAGGATACGCATATGCTCGTTCCCTCTTTTTGAAAGCACCCCCTATCTGAGGACTGCCAACATTTCCGAACCCCCCTTTCGCGGGCTTTTCGCAGGCTTTTCCTGCCTTGAAGACCCCCTTAAATCAGGAAAAATGCTCAATGTACCCCCCTAAATTCGGAATAACTCCTCAGGAGTCCAAAGAGATGAGAGAAAAAAAAGGAAAAACACCCCCTTTTTAAAGAAATCTCCGGGTGAAAAGTCAAATACACCCCTTTTTTTACAATTCTCGGGCCGGACTTTGTCGCACGAAAAGTACCCCTTTACCGGACATGTTGGCAACACGCATGCGGTCATTCCGACCCCTGAGTGGGGGGGCCGGGTGTGTAGGTTTGCGATATCACAAAACAAGTAATTAATGATTTTTCCAAAATGAATGTAAACTGAAGCCTCTCTCCCGCCTTGCCAAATATATGACACAATGGTTAAAGTAGGAACAAAAAGAGAAGGAGAACACACAGATACCATTTAAAATAAATCAGTCGAGAATATGTAGATAACAAACACAAAAAACTGAAAACAATTCATAAATGAAAGTATGATTGAAAGACGATTGCTGTTTTGTAGAATAATTTTCTTAATATATTCAAATGATAGTGTTATCCATAACGACGCGAGTAAGCATTTTATTCAATCAGAATCCACTTCTGATTTATGTTACTTTGTTTTGGTATTTTAGTTGTTTTAATATTTAATCGTTAAATAACAATTCTGTTCTCATGAGCACCTCGAATATACTAACAAAAATTAGGCACTCCGAAAGGGCAATTTGCGTAGCTCCCCTGCCCATCTACTCTGTGTTATGCGCTCGTACATATCCCGCCGCTGCCGCAGGATATAGGACACACTCATCGGTCACACCCAATTAGTATCTCCTTGTCTTCCGCGATCACCCTGTAAACAGCCTCAAATTTGTCAGAATTACCTCCACTTTTCGGCACCTGTGTCTCCCCATGCCTCAAAGATGGTTCGAGATTTCTTGCCAGGATACATTAGCCCCAATAGCGCGTCCCAGATCGAGCAGAAACATGGGATGTTTGAAATCTAGGTAAACCAGTGGTCGGGTGTTGTTTTTAGGTTTCATCGACAGGAGGGGTTATGGTGATAAATAGTACGTTCCTACTGTGTGGTATCATTTCTTAATTTTGGAGAACCTAAATACCAGGGTCAAGACAACTTTGCCCATAATGGTCGCCTTTAAGCTGGCCAAGAATAGCAACGAACAGAAGTGTGCTAACGGAGGATCTAGATCGTATTCTATTGAGTGCTTGCACTCACTGATTGCTTATGAAATGATACCAAGCTTACTTTGAGTGACAGCCGCACAGGAGTACCAGAAGCTTGGCAATTTGATTCCGATTTCAAGAAGAATAAAACATTCCCCAACGATCTTAAAGGTAAAGACCAGTAATGGTCATGCGATTGCATTGTGAAAGAAACGTTGTGGAATCGATCAGAAAAGGTCGATCATCTAGCATCTAGCATCTGCAAGGTTCTGGAATAATCAAAATGATAAGAAATTTGGCTCATTCTTCGTAAAGTTACAAGCACTATACACAGAAAGATGTATATGGGACTACCCTATCTCTCTCACCAGACCATGAGAGAAATAAATTTACCAAATATATGAATTAGTAGGCGGTTTCCCGGCAAATTGTTTATCATCATGTATTAGTCAAAACATATTCTTTCACATGATTGGTAATGAGAGCTTCCATTTCATTTTTTGAAATTGGGGCGTTGCCAATACTGGTCTTTACCTTTAAGAGACGAGTTATGATAAGCCGCTCATCGCATTTAAACAGATGTCGAACATTATTAGAACACCTGGAATATACATATTTACACAAATTAGATCACTGTCCTGAGGAGCAATGCCGAGTTTAGAGTACGCTGTGCTTTTATATTGTGATTTTTCATGGATAGCATTCCTGCTCATCAGTCGAAACTTATTTTTAAACCAGCTGGCCGCATTTACCTGATGAAGCAGTTTTGGACCTACAGCTGTATGTTCCAGGATAGCCTAACAAATATAATGATATAGTCGCAATAGAAAATCTAGAACCTCCTTGGACAAATATGACCGGACGACTACCCCAACCCCAAGGAAAAAAATAATATAAAACAAAATTATGTATACTGTACTTAAATTTAATAAGGAAAAGTAGAGATATGTGAATTACCAACTAAAGTAGTATAGTCCTCAGAGTTGAAGGTCCGGGGTTAAGGGTCCGGGGACGATAATTCGAGATAGCTTAAAGAAAATACAGTCGCAATACACATTCTAGAACAGCTATTTCCTAGGAAAACAATACCCGGACAACTACCCCCTAGAACATCACTCTCACACCCCAACCCTGAGTCAAGAGTAATATAAAAAATACAATTATTTAGTTTCCAGAGGGAAAGTTGTATGGAGATAGATTTCATATGATATAGTCCTCAGGGTTGAAGTCAGAGATATGTGTCCGTGGTACGATAGTCCTAGATGTCGCTGTCCTGATAAAGCACATGCACTGTGTGACCTACTTCAGATCAAAGCCGCACCAGTCTCACCCTAAGTCCCTCACCCTAAGTCCCTAAGGTTGCATAATTATTATACCAATTGATTTGAACCCTGACATAGTCACTTCAACAACAGTCCTTCCAAGCCTCTTGGACATGTAGGAACCAACCCTTCTCGTATATATCTACACGTACGATTTTGTTGTAGTAAGATCGCCTGAGTTCAATGTACTATAATGAAGACGAACTGTCATTTTCATTCCTAGCTCCTCTAGACCCGACCACGGAAGCCTTCAGAGCCCAGGTGCTCTGATGTCGGCTGACATCTTGAGAAAATGAAATTAGGGGGTCTAAGCAAGGAAACTCATTTCATACATTCTTGTTAAATTAACTTTGCGAGGAAGACGAAAACGTCGGGAAGCTCATCCATATCTGTTCCTCAAAAATCGGTGGCGTTGATTTCAGCGTAAAGTCGGCGTATGCTAATTTGCTGGCACAGGCCACATAGCTTTGACATAAAAAATCAAACTTAAAATTCCATAGAGCCTTGAGACTAGCCTGACTTTGTCAGTCTGTTGCTATGTCAGGAATAACTACAGTACAGGGCCTATGAACTGCAGTCAACATACAGTCTATCACTTCAGACGCTCTTACTCGCGTTACGACTGTCAAGACTTTGTGCTTTCAAACTGGGCGTACAGTATGCTCCCCCTCCCCATTTTCAGGCCCTGGAAGAAATCAATCCAACGTACAATTGACCTCGTATACAGAGCTGCTGTAATAGACGCAGTACGCCCCCACCCCCTCAAGTTTAGAGATTTGTGGATACGCCAATACGCCACTGCAAATGACTATTAATTTAGATGCCAGCAGGAAAAAAACACTTGACAAAGCTCGACTATAAAGTCATACAAACGAAAGACGGGCCAACTCGAATTCAACTGAGAAACAAGATCGTTTCTGTCATCAGGGTCCAGTAACAGGATGCCCCAAGACTAACATGACCGGTCGAAGTATGACCCCAAAATTCAATTTAAGGCGAACATGGTGGATGAACAATCCACTATACCCGAAGGTGTGTACGTACATGGCTGCGTCTCGAGCTTGGCTGCCAGGAGAAATCTATTATCCTATTCGCAGAACAAAATTGACTTAAAGTCAGTGGGGAGAATAAACAATCGGGATTTTATTCCCCATCAGGCGAGGAGCATTAATTTGCCGCAAAGAATTAGTTGTGTAGGGTTTAAAGGAGTGTAAGTACCTTTTATCGCATTACAAATATCAATTATATCATAAGTCTTTTTGTTAGCCCATGTCAATGGCAGAAGTAAAGCAATTACAAACTGCAGAGTTAATTAACCCTGAACGAGAACGAGACGGTTTCTTGCCAACGGCGATTCATCGCAAACAGAACATAAACAAGGTACATATCCTGAGTTACTTCAAGTGCTAATTTCTCAACAATAATATTCTGTGTCATGTACACGATAGATTTGTTCCTGTGTCTGAATTGGTAGGTCCTCCCAATTGTGGTCACAATTGTCTTTAGTCTTTTGACTCGTGCCTACAGTATATCTACAGGTTCAATTTTATTTCCACCCACAATAAGATATCAATAATAAAATCATGTAGAAATGCGCGTTATAAACATTTTTTTATTTTGCCCATACATTGTATATGCAAATGATCCCATACAGGGATCTTGGTGATTTAGGTAAAGCTCACAGCTTCAAAAAAATGTATTTTTAACTGAAGGTAGATCGTTTTCAGAGATAGATAAATTGATTGACGATGATTTCATTCATCCTGACTGCTAAGAAAGCAAGTATTATGTTTGTAGGTAAACAGGTAGATGAGTCTACGGTTCTAATTCCTATCGAAGGATTTTGAAAATGAAAATTAAGGCCTTCCTAATTGTCTAAAGGGCAGTGTCGCATCGACTTGGTTTCAAACCCGAAATCATCTGGTAACCATGGTTACAAAAACGGTACTCTACCACTGAGCCACCACGCCTCCCCAATGTTATTGATATGTGTTACATTGAACCTTACCAACATGTATTGAAAGATAAGAGTCCTCTTTCTCTCTCTCTCTCTCTCTCTCTCACTCACTCTCTCTGGTTCTTTCTCTCTCTCTCTTTCTCTTTGTCTTCGTAACATAATATTTCACATTGGTAACTTTTTTTATTTCTTTTTCATCCCCTATAATTAACGTCTCATTTCTTAATCTTCATATAAATCTCTTGCTATTTTATCTTAAATCTTTCTCTCTATATCTCTCTGTCTCACTCTCTCTCTGTCTGTCTCTCTATCTCTCCCTCCAGTATCTATCTTTCCAACATTCCTTCACTCTTGCGTTTCTTTCTTTCTTTTTTTTTCTTTGTACAATAATATTTGAAACTCGTAATTGTTTTAGTTCTTCGTAATTATTGTCACCCTTTTTTATATTACCGGAATATTTAAATAACTTATCTAGCTACTTAATCTCTCTCTCTCTCCCTCTCTCTCCCTCTCTCTCTCTTTCTCTCTCTCTCTCTCTCTCTCTCTCTCTTTCTCTCTCACTCTCTCTTCCTTTTCTTTATGCACGTCAATATTTAACCTACTACTTCTCTCCACGTTGTGACGATAATCCTGTGGGTATTTGCTCTGCAATTATTGGCTGGTACTCGTAGAAACGTATGAGAGATTCTAAGTACCATTTTTCGAAGAAAGTCTCATCTGCTCCACAAAGACTCAGTAATATACTTCTTTTGTCGAATGTTTTGCATGCCATTTTGAGAACTGCCATTGCCCTGCAGCTATACTTTACATTCATGTTCTTTGCTCTGCAGACCGTTGTGAACTCCGACCCCCCCCCCCCCGACCCCCGCCTCCAACCATATTATTTTCATATCCTGGTCATTAACGTGCGCCTTAACCGACAACCCATCATCTCTCTCTCTCTCTCTCTCTCTCCCCCTCTCTCTCCCCCTCTCTCTCATATGACAAGTTGGAGTTGGAGGGACACGATAGGGAGGGGGGGGGGGGTTCAGACGACGTAAAGAGCAAATATCATGAATGTCAAGTCGCTGCAGGGCAATGGAAGTCTCGTTATGGCATGAACAACATTCGGCAAGTAAACATGGTAAATTACTGGAAGTCTGCGTGAGGAAAATAAGCCTTTCGTTTTATATAAAAAATATAAAAAGATACTAGAATCGCTCATCGATTTTTTTTTCTTTCTTCTTCTTCTCCTCTCTCTCTCTCTCTCTCTCTCTCTCTCTTTCTCTCTCTCTCTCTCCCTCTCCCTATCTTTCTCCGTTTTCCTCTTTCTTTCTTCCCTTATAAAGCTTGAGTCACACTAGGCGTACAACTGTTTTTCCGACTTCTGACATCCAGAAAAAGCTGCCACCATCAACAAGCAATTTACTAAACTATACTGTATAGTGAGCGATCAGTTGCAAATAGGCTGTAGGGCAGTTGCCCATCGGTAACCGAATGTCCACAAAATATTGTCCGAACATCAACAAGTCTCGTAAACTATTTCGCGACCGCTCTTGGAAATTTGAGCGAGCATACAAATATATTTTAATAGATCAGATTTTATCTAACTTTAGGCCCAACATTTTGTGTGTTTTTTTTCTTCCAGGCTGCTGCAGCAGGAAAATTGTTTAATTCATAAAATAAAACATCATAGAATATAATGATCTCAGCAGACCAAGAAACAATATGAGCAATCAAGTTTCTTGTATAATTTTTTTCTTTTTTCTTTATTCAATCATATACCACCCTGTAATAGTCGACAATCAGTCTTAGGACTGTTGCCTACCTTGGAATACCAAGAATAACCTTTCCACGACCAGTTTGGTCGGCAAAGGGGTTTTCTATGCAACAGCGTAAATCTCCAGCCGACGGGAATTCTCCGGAGACCACTGACAGCCTTTGAAACACTGACAAAACCCTCTCTCCCACCTTTGACAACTAACTTGCGACCAGTGGTTGTCGGGTGTCGGTGACCGGTCGTATCTCTAGTGTGACTTAGACTTTACATGAATAACTCCCGCGAAATAAGGTTCTTTTCTTAACACCTCGATTACACGTTTTCGGTCTGGTGTCGGTCTCAGTGTGACTAGTATAGTTATACTATCCCTTAAAGATAATTTTCGGCGCTCTGTGCACGGCTGCACTATTTCCACACAGTGCCAAACCAATTTGATAGAGCAGCAGTCAATCCTACCTAATGTTTAGCTATCTTTTGTTTGTACGGTCTTGAGAAACAGGTGCTCGGCAATTACCTTGTTCTGCTCATTTAATGTGGCATGTATATTGAGAAGTACTGTAACAAAAAGATGGTATCAGTGTGAGACACGGACCCGGAGGAGTATATAGACGAAAAAACAGAAATGATGATGATGATGATCATCATCATATCACCATCATCACCATCATCAACTCCTCCTTCGTCTACCATTCCATTAAAAAATAACGTATTCTGAACTTGAACAAAACAAATTTTATCTTACCAGACCATGGTTGCAAAGGAAATCTGATATATTACATTCAGGTAAGCAACCAATCAAAATATAACTCTTAAGGAATGCCAATACTTCATCTTAGAACTATATGGGGATTCGATCTAACACTAGAACTGCTACTCATCTATCACACTTTGAATTAATTTGCCTACCCTAGAGCCGCTCTTGTTGACGTAAGCATTAATCCATACCATCTTCCAAAGACTGCATGAGGGTACCTACCAAAGAACCCCACAGGCAACGTCTTATTACGATGTTAACATCTAAGCTAGATCATGTCATACGAACGCTGGTTGATTTCCGCTAAAGGGGAAGAAATTGATCGGATATGCTGCACGAGAATGCGCGACTGTCGATTCTCATTCATAAAACACTGCACTACTAAGTGGATTTTCATTTTGTTCATCACTTAGGTTATTATAGTCATGCACGGGAAGGATTACTTTTAGGGGCAATATTTGAACATCTACTTTACACTTTGCATTCAAAGTTGATGTTTTCCTTTCTATTTTCTTATAGCATAATAAGAAGGGTGGGTCTTTGGTGCAAAGTCTAACCAAAGGATAAGTTCTCAAGGAATGCCAACGGTTCTGTTACGAACTGGGGGGGGGGGGGGGACTCGATCTTCTACTTGTGCCCAGCACCATCCTAGGAAGATCTTTTATGTTTATGTTTGTTCCATTTCCATCACTCATTGTACCCCTCTGTATATGCCAGAGCAGCTCATTGTTGACAAATGAATCAATCCATATTATCTTCTAAAGTCTGTCTGGTGTTACCTTCCATATAATCCCACAGGCAACTTTTCACTCACGACATGTTAACATCTAAGATAGATAGTGTAATACATAATATGCCGGCTGATTTTCGCCCAGAGGAAATTGGACATCCTTTTAATACAACAATGCGTTGGCCGAGTCCCATTCATAACACACTGCACTACTATAATGAGGTTCTTGTGAGATGAAAATTTACTGAAAGTTGTTTATTTTAGTCATTTAGGGATCATGTACATAGATCCATCGATTTACTAAATATCGTTTTAAAAATATTTTTTTTCCATTAACATGACAACAGGTGGGTTTTATTTATAAATCTTTTGAAGACTGTGACGAAAATATCTTTTCAAATCATTCGGAAAATTTAGATTATCAAATGAAAATAACGACTGATTAAATATTTACCTAAAGACTTGAATTTATAAATATGCGTTTTTGGCCCCCAAAACAACAAAAACACACATACTCTTTAACAAACCAATCGATAATACTTCCTTTTTGCTATTCATTTTATCAAGATGATATCGAGATATATAAATAGTGCCTGATGCAAACGTCCCTTAGCGGTATACAGGTATTATTACCTTCTCATTGGATTCATTCTCGCACCCAATGCGCACTATCTCCACTCCATGGCGAGTATTCTTACCATATGGTCACAGTGAAGGGAAATGGCAGTTATTTCATACACAATGGATTTCGGAATCCTACCACATCTCCATTACTCTCCCCGGTATGGAGTGGCAAATGTAGATTAATGTTTTCCAAAATATTATCAGTGCCATGTCGGGATTCGAACCTAGGACCTTCACATCTCAAGTCAAGTGTTCAAACTATTTCACTAAGGCAACCCAACTATTAAATTCTAGTTTGGATTGGATTGGCTGGACTGGTCTTTTTGAAATTATATAAACTGTTCAATGGCCCCAACATGAGAAGCAATGTGTGCAGCGCTTTGTAACTGCAAGGAAAATATAAGCACTTGCCCCCTTTTACACCAAGACCTTTTAGATTCTCGTTATTTTAACCGATTATCATTTTGGCGAGGTGCCCCTGTCTGTGTATCGACTTAGCCTTAAATATTGTTACGTCATAAGTGGAGGGGACACCCCCACTTTGCCTTGGAGATTAGAGTTGACGTGATTGGATTTTGTCGAGATTAGGTCTCCTTCATACTTTCTTAATGTTCTTTGAATGTCAAGTCCACGTAAAGTTTTGCTGAAATATAATATTTTGTTTAAGGAAAATGGATTTGTATAATTTGTTCCTTCATTGGGGTTTACTGTCAATTGCACTGTTTATTTTGTAAATGTACTCTGAAACGATAATTCCATCAACATTAGATTGATAATTTCTCAGAAAAGATCATAGATAAATTTTGTTTTCATCTAATGAAAGTCAGCCATTTAAACCTATTCATGAAGTAATGTCCATGCACTTCGTAAAATACGTTTTGTAATTTTCTAGGAAAATACCTGGAGAGCCAAAGAAGTCTGTTGAAAGCCAGAAAGTCATGTATACTGTACTTTAGCATAGAATTAATTTCTTTTCGGCTCTCAGCATGCCAGAGCAGTACAGTATATTCCTTTTTACACAGATGCATGGGTTCTATTTTTTTTTAAATCTCCAGTGTCGATTTGTTTTTCTTCCTCCAAATAACAACTTGACTAGCTAATGCTTGAAATGATTATAACTAAATTCGCTGAAGGCTAGAGGAACATTGTGTAGGGGAAAACCCCGGATTAAGGTATTTTATTCAGTCACGGTAATTCACCCTCCCCTTCTCTCTCTGTCTCTCTGTCTCTCTCTGTCTCTCTCTCTATCACTCTCTCTCTCTTTCTCTCCCTCTCTCTCTCTTTCCCGCTCTCTCTCTCTTTCTCTCTCCCTCTATTCCTCTATATTGCTCTCTCTCTGTGTCTCATTATCCCCTTTTTTCTGTTAATCTCGTGTTCGTGTTCAGTTTGGCATGCCGACCAAAAGTTTCATTTTTAAACGAAACCGGCCGGAAATCATCAAGCCACTCTTGGCACGCCATCATAATAATTCAGCAATTAAAAATTAGTAATACTTTACTTTGCTTTAAGAAATAGAGTACCTAATTAATCTTTCATTTTGATTTATTATAGAAGAAGATCCGACAAAACGTAATCTTTTGAAAGCATAAACCATACACGTTTCAAAAAAGAAATTAACAGTAGGCTACATTTTGAAATAATAAATGAGATTGTTTAAAAAAAAAGGGCAAACATGTAGATTGAAGATTACTGTTGAATAACAAAATCTCTAAAAAGACGTCATAGCCTGGAAGACATTTGATAATTCCACTATTTTAAGCATTCTTTTATCGACTCATTTCAGCACCGGTAGTCACCGATGGGATATTTAGACCTGGTGACTACAAAAAGAATGTAGCATTGAAAGAAAAGAAAAGAAAAGAACAATAGTGTTACCTGAGATTTGTCAGGTTTTTCAATCAGAGCCTTAGTCTTTATTTTAAACAGCATTCATACATTTATTCAGAATATTTCTTGTTCCGTCGCGGTGCTCTGCAGCTTTCCCTTGGGTGTCCAGATTCAAGATTCACACTTCCTTTCATTCTATTTTTGAATTTTAACAACCAACGGCAACTCATGTTTCAACAAACAGACTTGAGACAGTAGTGTAGCTTCGGGGTAATGGGGTAGACCCCTTACCCCCTCCCTATAAGTAGCAAAAGAGGAAGAAAAAGAGAAAGGTAGAGGGAAAGATGAGAGGAAGGAAAAGGAAACGTGAAAAAAGAAAGAAATGGTATGACCTCTCTCTCTCATCCTATTCAGTAATTCCTATTACTTCGCACTTTATTCCCCTAGGAAGGTCGAAGTGCCCCTTCCAATGTTACCGTTGCACCTCCTCAATACCTGAATCTACGCTTCTCCACTGCCAACAAGCACTAACAGCTGGCTGAACCTATCGATGTTGAAGTACTTAAAGCTGGAGGGCTGTTGAAAGGAGACGGTTGATATGTTATTACCATCGGTGATAATGAATTGAAATGGGTTTCCCCCGAGACCAACTTGTTTTCAGTAATTCAGCACCCCTCCCCCTCTCCACATAACAGGCGCGGATCCACGGGCCGATTCAACCGACCCCACCCCCTAGCCCCCCAAAAGGGTTTTAGAAAAATAGGATAGTAACGTTAATTTGACCTTTTAAAAACAAAAAACAAAAGCGGGCCCCCTTACCCCCCCCCCCCAATTTTCGCCCCTTCCCCCAAACAAATTAGTGGTCCTCCTCTCCAGCATCCCCCCACCCCCACCTTATTTGCCGTTCGCCGCTAAATATTTTCTCAAGATTTGCCCCCCCCCCCCCTCTTGCCGCCGGCTGGATCCGCCCCTGCCACATAACACAGGCGCGGATCCACGGGGGGGGGGGGGGCCTACGGGCCCGGGCCCCCCCCTCCCGTGGCTTTATCTAAAAAAAAAAAAAAAAAAAGAAGTTTTCGGGGTCAAATACAAAAAAATGAATTATGCATACTACCCCCCCCCCCCCCCCCCCCCCACAGAGCGAAATATTGGTAGGGTCGATTTTCACATTTTCGGGGTCAAATACAAAAAAATGAATTATGCATACTACCCCCCCCCCCCCCCCCCCCACAGAGCGAAATATTGGTAGGGTCGATTTTCACATTTTCGAGGTCAAATACGAGAAACAAAATTATGATCACTACCCCCCCCCCCCCCCCCCCCCCCCCCCTGAGCGAGATATTGGTCGGCTCGATTTTCACATTTTAGGCACCCCCTATCGGCAGATCCTGGATCCGCCCCTGACATAACATATACATCTTACGCCACCCACCCCCTCGATTTCTATCCCTTCTCTCCCTCTATCTCTCTCTCTCTCTCTCTCTCTCTGTACATCATTCCCTCTCCTCTCTCAATCTCTAACTCTTTCTCTCGTATCTCCTCCGCCATCAGCGGTGTCGTCATTTTAAATTCAGTAAAATATATTCCATAAAATACCCAATCAATCCTGAAGTGCCCCAATCCGTATTGGAACCCCTCTCTTCGTGCTCTATCTGTAATCTACCTGTTTTCTTGACATTCAATCTTTAAGTTGTTCCATTCAACACTGAAGGGGCTGCTCGTGACGGACTGGCCTACAGCCCCACAACTACGTCAACAGAGGGCAATCATCGCCCAGTGTTTAGTAGCAGCATTATCAGCTCAACCCAGTAATTGTGATCCCATTACGGCTAAAGGCCCGGTCACACAGCCTTTCGCGTCTGTATCGCGGGTAAAATTTCGCGATTTTTTTTTGCCCGCGGTTGCTCGTGGTGGAAAATGTGCAAAATTGGCTTACCCGCGGTTTACCCGTGGTATGCCCGCGGAACAGACGCCGGCGACTGTTCCGCGTCCTTATCGCGGGTGAAGCGCGGCGGTACCGCGGCCTACCACGCTTACACGCGGTACACACGCTAATGCACGTGATAACAACGCGGTACAGACGCGGAACAAACGTGCTATGACCGTGCTCCACCCGCGATAACCCGCTAAAATTTCGCGTCCAATTCCGCGTGTAACCACGTCTTAACCGCGGCCGTAGCACGTCCTAGCACGTTCGTTCCGCGTCTGTACCGCGTCTTTACCGCGTGTGTACCACGTGTACCGCCCGCGATTACCCGCGGTCTAAATTTTTGGGCAGCCCAAAACTTTTTCGCGCGGCCAACCGCGTGTGAATTTCTTACCGCGTGTAACGACGGGTAAAGTACGGCTGTATCGCGTCTTTATCGCGACCTCAACGCGTCCAACAGCGTCCGCTTCACGGGCAGAAATTTTTGGCCGTGATTCGGCCGCGATACGCCCGTGGAGGGCTGTGTGACCGGGCCTTAACACCCAACAGACACGGGGACAGCACGGCTGACCTTGCCTCCGAAAACCGAAGGCTTATGGACGTCTGTAAGCTGAGACCGATGACGAACTCTATTTCGACCTTTCCTAATACATCATCATCAATTACCGTGGCAAAGAAGACATTTTTCCTGGTCATGTCTCCTAGAAAGAGCTCTTCTTCACATCCAGACAGTATGCATAGGGCCGTTGGTAAAATGGAAACTAACTGTTATGATTTCCTGATGCTAATGCCTAGCAATTGTATTCATGATTAGTGAATCCGATTTTGTTTATTAAAATACGCTTTTTCCTGCAACTTTCGTATACTGGCGCCACTCAAAAGCAAATTGCATTTAGGTGCCATTTTCGGGATATCAAACAAGACATTAATATTGTCGATAAATCCATGGATAAATCGGTGTCACTAAACTCATCTGTACAACCGGTATCTTTACGATGCGATACGATTTAAGCAAGAGCTCACCAAGACATGTTGACGAACTTTGTTTAACACGCTTTTTAACCTTAACATAAGTAATCTGCCACACGTAGTGAAAGAATCAGAAGAAGAAAAGAAGAAAAGAACAAGAGGAAAAGAAGAAGAGGGCAAAAAGAAGAGAAAAGGAAGAAGAGGAAAAGAAAAAGGAGAAAGGAAGAAGACAGGAAGAAGAAAAGAAGAAGAAAAGAAGAAGGAAAAAAAAGAAGAAAAGAAGAAGAATAAAGTTATAGTGGTACAATATAATTTTTTTGTTTGCCTGTTTAATTAGCTAACTTAATTTTTTTTTATCATGTACTGTACGTCGCTATTGTTTGTGGGTTTTTGGTTTGTTTTTGTTTTTTGTTTGTTTTTATATATAAAATATCAAACATATCTATTATTGTTCTGGGGATTAGCCTCGACAGGCCCCTGGCCTTTGTTGGCCCCCCACATTTTTTTTTTATTTTTTTATATCTACATGTATTTAGTTGTTTTTTGTTTCAGGATTTTAGATTTTGTTCGCTATTTGTTTCTCTTAATATTATTGTTTTTTTTAATAATTGTGTATTTTTTATATGTCTGAACCTGTATGTATACTTGTTTTTGTGTGGAAATACGTGTGGAAATAAAACTTGAACTTGAACTTGAAGAAGAAGAATAAGAAGAAAAGAAGAAGAAGAAAAAAAGAAGAAGAAGAAGAAAAGAAGAAGAAGAAGAAACGAAGAAAAAGAAGACTCTTTGGTAACTCCGACCACTAGCATGGATCGTAAACAACTTCGTGAAAGTTGCCTGCTGGTACAGTGACTAAAAATGCATTTCAATATTTGAAATGCAAAGCCCTTTCAAAACATTTGGAAATATTAATTTAAATTCTCTATCAGACATGATAGACCGAGACCTAAAATGATGATTTCCACCGTCTGAAAATGTGAAATAAAGTCACGAGTTTCCAGTTAGACAGAGGTAATTCGTGAATCATCTCGACTAAAAGACAGATAATTACTTTTGATATGATTCAAAAAACGAATGAGTGAGTGAAAACAACGATCTATGGAGACAGGACCAATCATGTTATTGTAGCATTGACATGGGAAAATAATATTCAGACAGACTGACAAGGATTTATATCTGATTGAATAATCAGATCGGTAAATAATATGATTGCGTCATCATAATGTTCTCACGGCAGAATACAAGATGATAACAGGCAACACAATCTTGCAAATAGATGGTCAACATTTTCATCAAAAAATGATAAGCTTAAATTCGAAAATAAAAAGCTTGAATTCGAAATTTTCACTACAAACCTGCTACATAATTATGACTGGACTGATATCAAATGCAAGAATATTTTTCTAAGGTATTCAGTTTTCTAAAAATGTGTTTATTTTGAAACTCATTATACAAATTTTAACCTGATATGAATTGATAGACAATATAAATTTGAATTGAATTGGTACAAAATTATCCTTAATTAATTTAACAGAACGATAAATATATTCCCTTCTTTAATTCTTTTACGCTAGAGGTACATGTTTCGAAATATCAATAATTCAGTTAAAATGTTGTTTTTTATGACGCCCACATCACTAGTTATATCCTCATACTTTTTAGGAATTTCGCCTCTTTCCAAAATATTTGATATTGTAAACATCGATTTCATATTCTTACGAGAAGGAAACGAAAACAAGATCGGCATAATTCCAAATCTAGAAATATCAGAACTAAACAGCACGGGACAATTGTTGGATAAAGTCAAAATAACAAAGAAACGATCATAAAGCTACATTATTGGACAATCACGAAGTAACGGTAGTGAATGAAAATCGCATACACTTTGCGTTACGAATTTCCTCACTACCGTCACTTCGTGAAAATAGGGACGAATTATTGATGATTGTTATGAAGCGGAAGGGGAAAACAAGGAAATAACTTTATGATTCAATCTATAGATTACCATACAAATACCAGAGGGACCGGGAAAACATGACGCCCACAGTGAAATAATTCATTCCCCTGATGTCTTTTGATGAAATCAGGCCTATTTAGGTCGATCCATCTGGATAGGGATTCTTCATTATAGCTTAGCCTGAAGGAAAAGATCTGGAGGAAATCTGGATTGTATTTCATCCTCTAAAAAAATCAGGGTATTGTCTTCTGCGATACCTGGAAGATATTTATCCTTTTAAAGAGAAAGTTAGTATAAACGGATGGTTCAGGTAAAGATGAAAACATACTTTGTGAGCTGACTTCTTCTGTTTATGTTAGTTTAAAAGTTCGTGGTTGAAATCAGTGTCCCTTGAAAAACAGACTGCTTTCTGAAGCATGATGAGAAATAGCTTGAAAAAGTTTTAATCAAGCATTCATGCTCACGTGCATGTACTCCCACTGTCCCGATACCAATTTCTGTGTGCAGTGCATCTGATGTTCAGCAAGATCGAGTTAATAACTTCTTTTCTATTTTGATCTTTCCAAAGCCCCCATAGAATGCACTTCATAATTAATCAACCACCCTTTCCCAATAATAATTTGTTTCCAGATAGTTCTTTCAATCGCCTGACCAGAGGTGCTCAACTCTATCTTTAATCTTGGCAAAGGAAATGGATTGGCAATCGGAACAAAGAGTTTATCCTTTATAAAGCCGATTTGCTATTTAGCTTATTAGCTTGTGCCATAATGACGCAAGAAGGGATAGCCCCAAGTAATTACTCTGAAATGAAGATTATTTTCGATAAACCATGTCGGGCCGTGTCCGGGAAATACCCGATTTTTGTTCTTTCTTCAGAAATTAAGGGTCCAGGAGGCATACAACACGAACTACATACAATGTACCTTATGACTGGATTACATTTGCCCCGGGCGCCGTACGATTTTTCGTGCGATTTCCGGGCATCGTAGGAGGCTACGGGCTACGATGTGTGTGTTTACAATATCTACGAACATCGTGCCACTTCTTGTATTTGCCCTCAGGGGCAGGCCGTACGGTGCTGCTCGGAGATTGCACGGAAATCGTGCACTTTCAATTCAGTAGCCGTGCAGTCTCCGCAGCCTCCGCACGGAAATCGTTAGGAGCCCGTGCACCTCCCGTGCAAAGGTTGCGCGGAGAAGGCGCGGTGACCGTGTAACCGCCGTGCCATTTTAAAGCGTTTTTTGCCTCCATGTTCACCGAAAAATCGTGCGTTTGCACGGTCAGCGCGAGTCCTCCGCGCGATGCCCATGCGGGGATTGTGCAATGACACCTACGACATGTCTACGGACTACGGGCTTAGGATTTTTTCAAATTTGTATAACTCTTTGCTAAAACAAATCGTAGAGGCCGCGAAGCCCCGCGGAGCCCGTGAATCCGCCTCCTGCCTCCGTACGGAGGCCGCACGGAAAAGGGGATAAATGTAATCCAAGCATTAGTCACACCAAGGAGAGCGACATTCCTAAGTCGGGAACTTTTTTGACAAATAAAATGTTATTTCCCTTAATCTTCCAAATCATCTTTTTGTCAAATCGTTATGTTTTTCCAGATGTTTTGACTGGAGGGTAAAACATAATAGGCTTTATACATATTGATTGGCCATCGGGAACTGACTTGTTTTGAAAACTTGTTATTGCTACTTCACAATCCACCTGCATCGTCCCCCAACCACCCCCTCCCTCTCTATCACTCTCTCTCTCTATATATATACATATATATATATATATATATATATTTCTCTCTCTCTATTTCTCTCTCTCTCTCTCTCCCTTCGTTACTTTTTATCAATCCATCTGTTTCTCTATTCCCCAGTTCATCTCTTTCCTTTTCTCTGTCCGTCTGTCTGCCTCTCTCTCTCTCTCTCTCTCTCTCTCCATCTCTCTACTTTCCTCACTCTACTTTTTTCTCATTTACACCCCTTTCTCTCTCCTTCTCCTTCCTCCAAACTCATCTCTTCATCCTTCTCAATCTTTGTCGTTTCTCTCACATTTCTTTGCGATGTTCTCTTCAATCTCTTTAACACCACGCCCAAAGAAGACGCTCAGTGCGATAGGTCATCAGTGGTTTACATCCGACACTGAATATGACCAAAATTTGGGCAAAGATAATATGACCCTTCAACTGCCCGACTACGGTAGCCCACTTGTTGGGAAAATCTTGACCAACTGTTGAGCAAAATACGAAAATATTGCCCAATATTCTATTCTATATTGGGTTGACAACTGGCAAAGTGTTGGAAAATATTGCCCAACCTTTTCACAGTGTAGGCTCCGCCACTATATCTCTTAAGTTCAACTTAATGGACAATATTCTGAATAGTCTGTACCGGTATTGTATGTACATGTATATTATAATCATTTTCAATATGTTGTTACACTCTTTGTAAAATGAGATATTGTGGAAACCAGTAAACTATCTATCTAGCTATCGATCTTGTCGATCTGGTGTAGGTCTCTCCATTGCAACTGGTGTATCTAGTGGACACTGTCCACTAGCTGTATGTAGGTCACAGTAAAATAGCTTGGGGACTTTCGATGGAGTCATACGTCGTGATTCGTATTTGCATTACACACCTGCGAAAGGACAAATTGTTCTTGACGCCCATCAAACATTGTAAATAGGATATTTAATGGCGTTTTATTGTAGACTTCTTCCTTCTTAATTTGAATTCTATTTTTCTATTTAACAGAACATAAGACCGTTAATACGAAATTATCTCCATTATGATAAGTGCCATAGGCGAAATACAGCTGTTCATTAGCACGACCCGGTGTATCATTCGCATTCAGATTACAAAATGACGACAAAAATATTGTTAAAATGGAAAGAAGACGTCGTGTACACAAAAAACACATTATTTTCTTTGCTGAAAATATTCGTGAGCATTATAAGCATGAAATATAGTGTAGACAAAAAGACGGTACACTATTATTCGTGGAGTTAGATAGTAGATATTTCAGTGTTATGTGGTTTATTTGAATATTTGTTAGATGGAATAGATGTTATGGAAATATTTTTCGATATAAGAACATCTACAAATTGATTAAACTTCAACCAGACATTTGACATCTGTAATGAAACATCCTTAGCTTACCCTATACGGTCAGTACACTTTCACGTCCATTTCCAGTAACCAAATACATAGGCTGAACATGAGTAGCCCCAATCTCGTTATTACACATAATATCTTAGATGGATAAATATTATCCAATATTCATTTTGATTGGATTTTAGGATCTCAGAAAGGGGTCGAAATAAGACGATGGTATTTAGAGGAGACTGTTAATAAAAAGAGACGCTAAACGAAAAGAGAAAAATGCCGAGAGAATGTCATGGGTACGATGGGGGAGCGCTATGTCGGTTAATGTTAAGTGAAACTTGAATAAGACGGATAGGAAAGACAGAGAAAGGGAGAGAGAGAGAGAGAGAGATAGAGACAGGGAGAGAGAAGGGCATAAAGGGGGATGAAAGATGCTGCAGCTAGAAGAATGAAGAGAATGGTAGACAAATTAGAAGGACATGGGTTGAAAATGATTGGGGATATCATTTCGTCGAAAGGAAAGGGCAATAGAAAATGTAAAACAGACAGGTGAAGAATTATGAATCTGTCGTAGGGGAAAATATATAGAAAGGAATAACAATGAGATGGAAAGAGAAAGAGAGATATAAAAAGAGAAATAAAGACGAATTAAGAAAACATCACAGAAGGTATAAAAGGACGACAGGAGTGAGATGGAGATACATGTATAGACAAAATTGATAATTTAGAGAGAAAAAAAACAACATTCAAATTAGGAGTTTCTTTCCTTCTAATTTGAGTCTATCGTGGCTTTAAGAGAGAAGAGGACGGAGTTGCTCGGTTCTTAGACTGAACAAAAATGTGTTGGAAATTCTGAGTATTTTTTCTGTCAATTAGTGAAGAGATGGTTTGACAATGAGTACTGGGGGTGTTTCACAAAGACTAAGATTGACTTTAAGTTGGACTTAACTATGACAGGCTGTTCAGGCCACTGTTTGCTCTCACAATTTACTGGCATTGGTTTCTCAAGGGACGTACAAATCGTGGTAAAAAATCTACAGAATTTCCCTTTTTTGATAGTAATTGTTCATTATTGAAAGAAAAAATATTATCTAAAGATCATAATTGAGAGACCAATGGTGAGAGCAATCAGTGGCATGGATGGCCTGTCATAGTTAGGTCCAACTTAAAGTCGATCTTAGTCTTTGTGAAACACCCCCCAGGAGAGCGATGTTTAATCATTTTCAGCCCTCAAGATAGCCAGCTGTCGATATTGATTAAACATTCATTCCCTTCCAATCAGCATACCTGGATTTGAAATCTTTGATAAGTCAAAATAGACGATCATTCCAAAGACGACGAACACCGAATGTTTATCTCATCTACTTCGCATGTTCTGATTAGGAAGGATGAAAGGTATTAAAGGGGATCCCTAGATGTCTGCACTCGGGAATGTTCAGACAATCAGCGAGATTTGTTTCATCTCGTATAGTTTCGTTTGTTTTCGTATCGTTTGGTTTCGTTTCGTCTTGTTTCATTTCTTTTCGTTTCGTTTCGTGTCTTTCGTTTCGTTTAGAATAGTTTCGTTTCGTTTCGTTTCGCCTCGTTTCGTTTCGTTTATTTCTGTAATCATTAAATATCATTAGAATGGTGCAAGATATGGAAGGAGCTTTAGAAAAGCCTGGCTGCTTTATAGGTATAAATGGGTATAAGATTGTACGACGCATGCTTCGGAAAATTGCTCTTTAATGTCCGCGGTCAATTTCTTATACTCGTCGAATTCTCGACTTTAACCCTTGAAAGAATCTGTACCTAAGCTCAGTCTCCCCGTAATATAAAACCCATACCTAAAATCATACCTAAAAGTAACCCTAACTCTACCTTTAAACGTTCACTTCATCTCAAACCAAATTGCAACCATTCGAAACAAAACCGGGTGAAAATGTAGCAGCACAAACATCACCAAACCCACAGTCCTATACAGTGCGAAACGCAAGGAACAATCCACCTTTTTAGTGGCGCCTTCCTAGCGAAACTGATACACCATGTACATGTTGTTCCGATACAAACTGACCCAATTATTTGTTAATGCATCTTCAGTTGCAACACTCGAACACACAACGTATTTTAGGAGCGTCTTCATGAACCATAGGTATCAGACGTTGACGGTTTGTACTTGTAAGATGGACATGATGGTTTGAACCTGCTTTATGTCTATGCATGGACCTACTACGAAGCAAGTGATGACAGCGTCGATGCGTCTCGTTACAAAGTCGTGTCCGTTGATTATAGGTATCATAATTATATAGGCAGGTTTGAGGTTTCGTCCCTAATGTGAATAATTCTGTACGTCATTTATTACATCGTGTCGGGGCTTTCCAGTTTAGATATTGATAACCATACATATTGCGCCCAAGCGCTCACAGATATCCTCAAATGCCATCATTTTACAGTAAATCTGTTGGAGGGGTAATCATGTTCATTTCGAGGTTCATCTCAACACCATCTCAATTAAGAAGAATTGTTTATGATTTTTTGTAAGTTTGTTTTATAGCAGAGGATTAAGTCCTATAAATAAACTGATTACTGGATCGCAATGACAGAGGTACATGTTTAGTACAAATGTATATATCAATAAAATTAAAATAAACTATGGGAAGGTTTATTTATCGGTCTTGGAAACCCTATGTAATGGGTGACAATAATTAAAAGGAAGGAATTCACATTCATTTGATATTGATATGAGGATTAGCTGAGTGGCGAATGCTTTAACATAAATATCATAAAACTTATTGTGGTGATCAAAATAAACGCTGCGAGCAGGATTTGAACCTACGCGGGGAGACCCCATTGGATTTCAAGTCCAACGCCTTAACCGCTCGGCCATCGCAGCTACAAGATAATGCATAAAAGAAATGTATAATTGTCATAAGACTAAGATTTGTTTCCTGCTTTTTAGGTTAAGTATGACTTTTGATTTTGTATGCGTGATGTGCGTCATTGTTACATAACTTAAGAATATGATGTTTCGTGACATATTCTGCTCAAATGTTAAGCTTTCCTACGCGAGTATTAAGGCTTCCTCCTTTCATATTCTGGTTTACTTTCCCTTCTCAATCTCATATGTTTGACTTCTTTTTACATCTTATCTTTTGTTTGACCAAATACTTTGAACCCGTCGTTCTATTACATTGTATGTATAATTAATGTTTATCCGTGTTTTTACATCATTGCAATAGGCTATTATCTCAATAGTCAGAATTAAAATCGCATTCATAATTTTTTTGCTAGACCATGAAAGGCCTACCTAACAACACGTAATGTATGCAATTTATTGTCTGACTTTTGACGTACAATAATTATCCGTATACATTTAAGTTTAATTTTTGTTATAATACGAAAATGGCCTGTTATACGCCATATCATCCAATAGTCAAACGTCCCTTGTCTTGTGGTCGGGTTGAATAATCGTTAGCATGAAACAATATGTGAAACAGATAATTACAAACGCATGAGACAGATAATCACAAAGCTAGGCAATACACGGCACTGACCCTAAAGCCTCGCGTCTGTCTATCCCTATTACATGTACACCTGTATGGTCAAATTTCTTGCTTCTTGGTTGTATCTGAGGACGTTGTCCTAAGTTTGGTCCAAATCTAATCTGCAGATTTTCGCCACTCAGGTCATACAGTTCTCGGTTTAATAGTAAAATTGGGTTATCAAGAACTGTTCCAAAATCGGGTGAAGAAATGACAGGAGTGAGCTTTGAGAATGACGAAATACGGTAGTCATAAAATTATGCGGATCCGTCATTTTATATATTTTATATATAGTGCGGTAAATACCCATTCGCGATCATCTCACAGAAACATTAACACAATTTGAATTCTTTGTTTATTGTGTAAATGTTTATGTGAGATGATCGGAAAGACTTAATAGACACAAATTATAGTCACATGAGTTTACTCAGTTGTGACATTTTCATTAATCTTAATTTAAACTTGTTCATGTATCTAGAAGCTTTATTCAATTATCCATTTTTCCAAACGTCGAACTTATTTGTTTGGGGTATTTTTTCATAAATATGTGAATAATAGCCATTTCGTTTCATGTAGCAAGTTTTTCCATGAGTTGTATTCATATTACCCTAAAGAGAAAACACGATGTTTTTAGGTTTACATAAATATTGAAAATTCATTAGCATTAAACAAATGAATGCAACAGACTGATGATCACAAACGCATGTGAAAGATAATTACGGAGCTAAAAGCATCCGTTGATGACCATAAGTCCAGTGTCTGTTATGTCTCTGTAGACTGTACACTACTTGCTCCATAGTGTTACACGAGGACGTTGTCCTAATTTTAATTGATCCTAATTCCATATGCAGATTTTCTCCACTCAGGTCATCCAGGTATAGCAACATCTTCGATAGATTATTTTGTATGGTCATCGGAGACTCAAAATCAGAAGAAGGAGAAGAGACAAGATTGAGCATTGAGAGAGATATAAAACTGTATCGCAAAGACTTTCGAGAATCAAACTAAAGCATTGAGGAGGTGTCGTGGTCTAATAATGTCACCGGACTGTGGATCACATGGTTCGCGGTTCGAGTCCCGCCATGGCACTAATGTCCTTTGGTAAGTGTTAATCTGCATTTGCCACAGTCGACCCAGGTGAGGTAAATGGGTACCTGGCAAGGGTTAATTCCATGTAATGCTAAAGCGCCACAATGGCAGCCATGCTAAAGGCGTGGTAATAATTGGGAGCACCATCAGTGTCAAGTCTGACAGACATGAGCGCTGTACAAGAACCCACTGTAATATTATTATTAGTAGTATTGCAATGGTCACGTGTGATTCTGTTGGAACGTGAGAACATCACAATGACAGATTCCAAATAATTATGACAAATGCTAAAGGCATTACAACATATTTTCGAACTGTGTGTCAGACAGTGTTTTTATACAATTTGAGCATTGTCTCTTAGTGTGAGACCCTATGTTCGTTCTAGTATATAATTAAGCATATTAAACCTTGCAATATAAAGATGGGGGTGTAACATTACATAAGCAGGTATGCATTTGACAGCCGGTGTAACCAGATGAACATGGATTTTGCCGAACGTTGACGTCATCAGCTGGCAAATGCATATTACCTGACATATTTCCAGCACCGCGGCGGTTCACTCAAAACAATTTGTGTATATCTATAGAATCCTTCGACATCCGTTTGCTGCATCAGCAGATATGCCACAGTCATCAAGTCATATCTAACAAAATATCTGGGACTCCTTGGAGATATGAAATCGTGAATGAGAAATGCATAGATAATATGACCGACAAAGATATGGGGGACTAGGATAGTTTATCAACGAAATTTATGTCAATAAAATGTTTGCTCTGGAAAAAGATAAAGTTCTATCGTACATAGGTAATATAACCGTAAAAGATCTGCGAAAAGTAGGATAGTTTATCAACGAAATTTATGTCAATAGAATGTTTGCTCTGGAAAAAGATATAGTTATATCGTCTTGCATATAGTACGCTTGGGCAAATATGGTGGTGAGGCATTTCTGCCAATACCTGTGGTCCATTTGCTTCAATCGATGTTAAATGTAAATGGGCCAGATGAAAGATTTTAGATAGGTAAAGGTTCCTTGGGAATGTGGAGTAAATGTTTGTGTTCCGATCACATTGATTGCTCATGGGATGAAACTGGTGGGATGTGCTTTACTAAAAGAGATAAAGAGTAAAGTTAAGATTGCCAGTGAAAGTGAGCAGTTATACAGGCAAAAGTTATGAGGTAAAGTTTTGTATTACTTGCCAAAAAGCAGAATGTTTTTTTTCTTTCTAGCAAAACTATATTTTCACCGGCACAAAATATTGGAATTCATTAGATTTAAAATAACATTAGAAGAAGCCTTAACTTTAAATAGATTTAAATCGCTTATTAAAAACTTTCTACTAAACTCTTACTGAATTAATCGTATGCTGACAAAGATATTGTGAACCAAATTGAAATATCGAGTGAACATTGGAAATAATCAACGTGAAAGTAAATATGCTGAGGTGGACAAAAATGAATGTTATGAATTTTATGACAAAAACGAATTTCACACACACACAGTTTTTCACATTATTTCGTAAAAGGCCTTTTTTATAATAAATCGAATACTGAGCTTATGATCAATTTCATAAAATGATGTATCGCAGTAAATGTCATAATGAAACCCCCACAAAAGAAAGAATAAAAAAGATTTTTGTTGAAGCAGTTATTCTAAATAGGTTATTAAAATCCTGTTTGTTCATGATTTGAGCATCCTTTTTAAAGTCCCCCCCCCCCCAATTTTTACCTTGTATTTATGAATTATTTTGTATACTGCATTCAATACTCCGCTTATGTATTGACAATCGTATCGAAATTGATAGCATACATATCTCACTGACATTGAATAAACAATAAAATCATCTTCATGATGACATCCGGATTTGGAAGAATCCCTGGATATTTATCTAATCATAATGATATCCATACCTATCCCGGGGATTTGTGTATTTTACTATGATTAGATAAGCATCCACAGGGATTTCTACTCTTTTCATTGTCAAAGCAAGGAATTCAAGATATTTGTACTTTCTTCTAATCATAATTACAATTAAGTTTCGTATTATAGAAACCAAATCAAATAATAATATAAGGAGGAAGGGAGCCTACAATAGGGTATACATGATGATTGTGTTGATGGAAAGGTCTTTTATGTCATATGAGCTTACTTTATTTTGTTTCAAACGCCAGTCTATCCTCATGTTTTTTGTTTGTTGTTGTTAGTGTTTTGTATGTTTGTTTGTTTTTGTTGTTGTGGTTTTCTTTGCAAATTTCAAGTTAAAAACCGAAATTACTTAATACTTATATTCACTCCCTCTCATATTCTCTGCTACAATATCTACTGTCTGTCTTTGTGTTTTGAAAATGACAGTTCACAATCTTACTATAAAGGTTCTAAATTAAATAGATATAACAAACAACAACAGTAAAAATAATTTTGAAAGTCAGCCTCCTCACAACCTCCTACCAATCATTGTCATTAGGACTCCAAGGACCCTTCGAGAAGAGTTACATAGCAATTAAGCTCACATATCCATCTAAAAGTAGGTACCACTCAGGCACTCACATTCAGAACACGTGTAATTTAATTTGTTTCCTTCTAATCTTACAGACTGTGTGGATTTATTTAGGGGTGGGCTAATTCTATTGGACATGTTTGGAGTGGTTCAAACGGGGCGAGCCAGACGAATAATGTATAGGAAAAGCACATTACATTTCCTGATTACATTCGTATCTTGGGGGCAGTTTGTAAGAATGTTAATTTGCAAGCCAATCTTCAAAGTATGTTTAAGACGGTTAATCCGATAGGCCACTGACTTTCTGAAGCATCTATCCTTGACGTGAAAAGTGCGGTAAGCATCGACCATGAGTTTTAAAAGGATGTTTCAACCAAATCACTTAAAACAACTTGCAATCACCGTAAAGCGTAAAACAGTTTCATTTTCCATTACTTCTACCACTGCCCTGTCTGTAAAGGCATATACGTGCAGAGTGGACCGTGTCTGGACACCCACGCGGGTCATAAACCTATAATGTAAGTTGATGAATTTTTGATGAATTTTCTGGGCTTTCAAACAGGGATGGGCGTACGCCACCCTGCCGCTACCCCACCATTCGTTAGGTACGCCTCTGCCACAATCAAAAGAATCAGACAAATGAATTCACAAACCGAATACTACTAAATTACCTATAACTCATTCAAAACAGACTTTATCTAAATGATTTCTGACTAATATATGCATTACTTATCTATTGCGAAAGTCCAAATCCAATATTAAAATTTCTTTGGCAATACTTGAGATGATTCTATGGCACTCTTTCGCACTCTTGTGTCAATTCTAATTTCCTTGTAAACCCGGAACATCCGTACAGCACCGGAGGCGCATATTTTTTTTACACAACTGTTTAGCCATTTTCGCGAAAAAATTCCAAGAAGTGCTCTGGTAAAAGAGTCTAGGTCGTCAGCACACTATGTGCAAGCACGTACACCCAGGGAAGGGAATTAAGATGATAGAAAGGGGACAACAAGGATAGTATTAGTAGTGGAGAGGATATGGAAAAGGAAAACAAGGACATACATAAGGAAAGAGAAGAGGATAAGTCAAAGGAAGAATCATTGAAGAGCTATTAAGAGGATCATAGATCTAGACTAAGGAAAAACAGGGAAATACATGAAGGAGAAAGGGAATCTATCAGATTAAAACAAAGAAATATACTGACGAATTCGAGAAAATGATAGATTGAAGGAGAAACAAAGAAATACATGAAACAAAAGAGAAGACGTTAGAGTAAAGGAGAACAAAAGAAATACATAATGAAGGAGAATGGGAGATATAATTGAAGGCCAAGGAAATAATATATGACGAAGGAGAAAAAGGATAGATGGAAGAGGAACACAGAAATACATAATGAAATAGAAGAGAGGATAGATTTAACCCGAAACAAATATCGAGTATGTACTAGCACAGTCATGTACAGCTCCATCAATCCAACAAAACTGCTAAGGGTAATGCTAGACTCTGTCTCTAGTCGTTTGCACAGTTTATTTGACTGAAGTGGCTAAACAGTAAATTTTTTTTGTGTAAAAAAAATATGCGCGCACCGGAGCACCCACACTATAGACACCTTTAAGAAGCACTTGAAGACGTATTTATTTAGCTGGTTTTCCCACCTTTATACCATGTAAAGGGATGTGAAACCAACTGTGTGAGAGCGCTATATACATTAAGATATTATAATTATTACCATTATTATTATTATATCATTAATTTGATCATATTTTGTTTCCATTATTTACATCGCTGCGTCGACTAACATACTGTGCAAGTCTTGGTGCAATGAACCAAACTGCATTGTGATAACAAATTTGCTTTATTTTTTGAAGAAGCAGCTGAGACCTCACCCCCAACCCAAAGCAAATTAATTTTGTTTATTCTTAGAGCAGAAGTATGTCGACTTCACACTTCCGACTAACACGATTACAACACCGCTGAGCTCCGACTGCATGAATGTGAACATGGAGGAATTTAATCATTCTAGTCATGTTGACGCAGAGCCAGACCAACCAAATGATATTTCAACCACGCAATTAGGCTGATGAAAATGGTCTCGGCATCTCAGCAAATTTCCGTGGCAGTAATCCACACCCTGCATGCGCTGAGAATGCAAGAACCAGTGTGAGATTTTCTTTGGAAGGTAAAGCCGCCACACGAATGTGTCAGAATGACCGCAAAAGACCGATGTAACTCGAGAGAGACACAATAAATTGCCCCAAGGCCTAGGTTATGTTGTCGTAATGATTTCTGTAGCGCATTGATTTCGTGCGGCGCAATGATTGTTTTGCTTTGTTCTTTGTAACACTATATAAGTTTAATGTTGTGTTACACAGTGGTTGAAACACGTTTATTCATATAAGGAGATGCATATATAAGACGAAATCGTAATTAGTAAAAGTTTAATTCTATCAGTCATTAAAATCAATTGGAGCTTTCAGAGGCGGACCAATGACATTTTAACCACGCAATTAGACTGATGAAAATGGACTCGGCATCTCAGCAAATTTCCGTCGCGTAATCCACACCCCCACACCCTGTATGCGCTGAGAATGCAAGAACCAGTGTGAGATTTTCTTTGGCAGGAAAAGCCGCCACACCAATGTGTCGAAATGACCACAAAAGACCGATGTAACTCGAGAGAGAGACACATTGCCCCAAGGCCTAGGTTATGTTGTCGCAATGATTTCTGTAGCGCATCGATTTCGTGCGGCGCAATGATTATAGACTAAAAAGTTTTGCTTTGTTCTTTGTAACACTATATGATCGCCATATAGCGTTACACATTGGTTTAAACATGCACATTCATAATATTAGGAGATAGATATATGAGACAAAATCGTATCTTAACAGTTATTAAAAACAATTGGAGCTTCCAATATAAAAAAATGTAAACATAAAAACAAACATCATTGGTATCGAATATTGCCCCCAAATATTTTGTATTAATCTCATTTGTTCTTTATGTGTCGTATAATATTGTATTATGCCTGAAGCCTGAAGGAAACTTGCATTATGTTAAAACAATTCAAATCAATATCGCTTGTAAGAATAATGATTTGAGCGAACCCTATATGTGATAACATGTGTATATTAATTTGTACAGGCCGATTTTTTTTCTTTCTTTCATATAAAGCGACAGAAGGCTTTTTATTTTGAGAATCTTGGTAAGATGCAAAGATGTCAGATCTACAGCCATAAATTAGATTCATAAACCACAGAGGACCAATAAAACTCCCTCTCCTGTTTTTCCCCCCAAATATTTACAACATGCGGAAAAATAGAAGAAAGGAACACTTGATGGATACAACATCACGATTCTCTCATTTAGACGGTGATGGGTACGCCCCTTCTTTTTGCCACTCCCCCTCTTTTTCTTCTCTCTCTCTCTCTCTCTCTCCCTCGCTCTTATATTCCTTTCTCTTCTATTTCTCTCCCACTGTTTCTGTCTACCACCCTGTCTGTCTGTCTCGTCTCTATGTCGTTGATGAGCACTTAATCTCCTTTAATCACAAAAATGCAATGCTGGCGTTTTAAAAATTCTTCATTTAAAAAAAAAAGTAATGATGGCGGCAGTAAAAACTACTTTACTCAAATCACCCGCCTTCTAAAAATGCGCTTCAAAAATAAAAAATAAAGTCTTTTAACTAAGTCGCAGTGATTTTCAACAGATCAAGTCAATTTTAATATCCTACTATATTTTCTAGCGATAGAAATGTTCAGAATTATGTTTATCACTGCCTTGTTGTTCTGGCCATTGCCATTTCAAGGAAAAAGGCACAAGTTAACTGAAATTGCATCAGGTTGACTTTTTTAAGGTTGAAGTTTTCGGGATCGTGTTTTTTTTAAGTTCTCTTGACTTACTTGAGGACATTCTTTAAACATCATATCCTATGATCCTTCACCTGCTGGGTTTTTATCCATTATGGATGTACAATTAAACCACTGCAACCTTCCCCGAGGCGTAGTTATTCATGGATATATTGTCTTTGTCTACCATGCTTATTATACCGTGCTCAACGAGCGGAAACTTGCTGTCGGAAGCAATTACACACACACGCACACACGCACACACGCACACGCACACACGCACACACACACGCACTAACGCTACGCACTAGTATTTTTTATTTCTCTTTCTCACAACTATGGCCGCAAAATTTCTTCACCTACACACGTGTAACCGGATTCTTTAACAATAGAGTTTTTAGTCTATTATATACGTTTGCGCTGAAAATGTATAAACAATATAAGTGACAAATAGTTAATCTGCATCAACCTAAACATCGCTTTAATTAGTAGCTTAAGCCGATTATAATTTCTTTAATTTACACGATCGCAGCTAATTAACTCAATCAACATATTTAAGATTACACATGTAAAATCTTCGCAATTACAATATTTTGATTTAATAAAGGTCCTCATCGGCTTGCTCATTGCACTCCACAACTCAGATTAAATTACTTATATACAATTAATATTCTTCTAAATACTACACTGTCGCTCATATAGGTGGAATATTTTAGTTTTACCCCAATTAATGGAATTATTTTAAAAATAATTTAAAAATAATAGATCTAGATAATAGTATACATACTCAGATTTTATTGAATAATAATTTGCCAATGTGTGTTTTGCGTGACTGCTAAAGCATGTGTATGCTACTATGCTTATCAACAAGGGGACCTACGCCATTAAGTCATAAATGACAGTAATGAGGATTAATGCCCCACAAAAGGGCACTAATATAGCACATCGACACGGTTTTTATCCTGGGGCCTCACAGTTACGAGGCCATTGTCTTGTCACTGAACTATGACTGTACGCAGCGGGGGCTAGGGTAGGGGGCTGTTTCCATAAATAAAACAAAAAGCAGAAAATGCTTTAAATTTTCAATAATTTATTGCATTTTACCCCGGTCCCCAACATAAAATAATACTCTGTGTGCCCATGCCTTGAGTCGTAATGCATGGCCGTCCAGAGGAATTTTTTTATGTTGGGGACCGGGGTAAAATGCAATAAATTATTGAAAATGTTTTGCATTTTCTTTCTTTTTTTAAATTTATAGAAACTGCCCCCTACCATAGCCCCCGCTGCGTACATTCATGGTTCAGTGACAAAGCAATGGCCTCGTAACTGTGAGGCCCCAGGATGAAAACCGTGTCGATGTGCTATATTAGTGCCCTTTTGTGGGGCATTAATTATCATTACTGTCATTTATGCCTTAAGGGCGTAGGTCCCCTAGTTGATAAGCATAGTAGCATACACATGCTTTAGCAGTCACGCAAAACACACATTGGCAAATGACTAATCAATAAAATCTGAGAATGTATACTATTATCTAAATATATTATTTTTAAATTATTTTTAAAATAATTCCATAAACTGGGGTAAAACCAAAATATTCCAACTTTATGAGCGACAGTGTATATAAACAGACCTGACAAGGAGCACATCCGTGCTGCGATCAGATTGCTTGTCCAAGGACCTTTAGGCTACCTCAAACAGGCTCTCCGTCGGAATGATCATTTCGTTGGTCGACAATCATGATATAATATCAACAACCGGTCCAAGCCATCCTTCACCTTCTCTCTTCTCCAGAATAAAGCTGCTCAATTAAAGACGGATCATATTTCACCCGGGATTTCACACCCATCGTTGGTGCTTGAACAAACAGGTTAACGACCGGACAGCAGAAGGCAGAAAATATGGCGCGTCCTCAGCGTCGCCTGCCATAAATTGTGATCGTAATACGCTTCGATGTACCGTCTGCACTCGATGAAACTTTCGCGGGCATGCTTATTTCGTTGGCTATGTGTTTAATATCGTGAGATATTGAGCAAGCTACATGTATGTAGGCTAAACATGATCAACTTTTTCAATCTTTACGACTTAATGCATCCCATTACCCTGCTTGGGGCAAAAAATCTTTGAATAATAACATGTTTGCAGTGATTAGTACATTAGTTTTTCTCATTCTCGACTTGAGCTGTTTACGTATGGTATATTGGTATGAACAAAAACATGACACCTATCGCTTCCGGGCAAATACTGCATTTGGGATTACTTTTAAATGAGGTATAAAATTGAACACGATCTCCAATTCGTATCCAAGGTTAAAAAATGTGAAAATATATGAAGAATACATATCTTTGTTATTAAATTGCCAAAGAACCATATGAACAAATTATAAAGAGATTCACGATGCAATAATAAATTTCTACAGAGAAAAATGATAAACCATTGTGCATTTTCTCAGTTATGTAGTTTTTTTAATCCAGCAAAAAAAAAAAAAAAAGAGAGAGGAAGAAATAAAGAAAGGAAGAAAGAGAGAAAGATATGATTAAAGAAACACATACAAAAACAGAGGGGGCAAAGACAAACGTAGACAATGGCTCAAAAATGACGTTTAAAGACGCACGTAGCCCATCAAAATTTGAGAGCCATTACTAATGAAAAAATGTCGCCAGCCTAAACAAAGGGCCAAATTATTTACGACCGAGAATGATAGAACGCAAATAAAGCCCTACATAAGCCCTACAGTAGTCAGTTCGGGACACATTTGTCAAATGTGTATGCAGACATGAGTAGGTGTGCTCGCTTAATCTATGGGAGACAACTTGCATAAAATAATAATGCAACTAGATGGAATATTGATAAAATAATATTTTGTAACGCATAATCCATACCAAAAATGTCCATGTCACCAGCCTAAACAAAGGGTGAAATTATTTACGACCGAGAAATGATAAAACACAAATAAAGCCATACACAATAAAAGTCAGGTCGGGATACAATAGTAGACATTTATCAAATATTATGTATGCAGAAATGAGTAGGTGTGATCGCTTAATCTTTAGGGACGACTTCCATAAAAAAAATAGATGCGGCTAGATGGAATATTGATGAAATAGTATTTTGTAACGCATATTCCATGCCAAAAATTTCCATACAGATTGAGAACAATATTCTATGAATATTACATCGACAATGAAAGAAGACACGACAAATCTGTGACAATCTTTGATCACGAGATAGGATTGCACTGTCTTCAGTAGATATGAAAGTCTTGTAGTATATTATGTTAAATGTTTTGAAACTAAATTTACTCAATTCTGATGATCTATTTCACCTGCCTGCGGACAAAAGCAATTATTTGCTTGTAGATAGGCGACAGGTTGAACTGTGGTTTATGTCCTATCCGGGGGAATTGGTAATTGGGGATGAATGCTTCCAATCAGTGCACATCGCGCGGTTGTAATTTATTTTCATGTCTTCCACTTACACTCCAAACGTTTTATTTGCATCGTAACATAGTTCGTTTATAGGAAACATCAATGTAGTATCATGGGGCGAGTAGACGAAGCAACCTTCTTGGTAAATGTTCAGTTGTGAAAATACTCTGTTTAATGTCGTATTAGCATGATAAGGGAGCATTTCATTTGGAAAGGATATCCAGGCTTAAGACACGGAAATCCATTCTCAAAAGATTGATTCAATCCACTACTTTGGAATGGATTACGGTGTAATTTGGCAAGGATGAAAATCCAAACGAAGGGATCTAATAGCTCTTTATGAAGTTGATTTCCTTTCCAGCTTCTGCATAAAGACAATCAAAACTGTAAGCTGGAAGTAAATTATCCCCGGTGAATTATAGGGGGATTTGCTGCTGCAAGGAGACTATTAAGTTGCCTGTATTAAATAATCCATGCACTGCCAGGTCTAGTCAACTGAAACAAATTTGAGCAAATATACACTTTGGCGTAAAACAAAGAGAAGCAAGGCTAGTTTGACCCGAGAGAGGATACCTTTCGGTGGACAATATTCCAATATTCATTACAAATCAACAAAACGACACTTCTTCTAATTTGACCTACATAGATGACTTCGTCACGAGTTTACACTTACTGGTGATGGTCGTGGAAAGGAGCTCGTTTCTCATACATAATTTAACACGGGCTCAGTGAGTGCAGATGCTACCTGTCACACGTTCACGGTCATCACCATTACAGGTGTCTTTAACAAAAAAAACGGACACTCTTGCATGCTTGCATTTATCGCCTGCAGATAGAGGTCAGGCAGGTTTAAAGCGCGCCCCTCTGATCATACCTAGACCCATCGTTATTGGCAGATAATGCAGGGGCAAGGAGGGGGTGTAGTCCCCTTCATGGGACTTTAAAAAATCACCAATATCCTGGCAACTGTCATCTCATAAGCTTTGTCATGTATTTTTCATGTTTTTAAAACTATGTTTACATTACATTGTTTATGACTTTCACTGTTTGCTTTTAAAAAAAAATCTAGATATTTCTTGAACGTTTAATTGAATTGCAATCGAGTAACCATTACCTCGCATGTTGACAGTAAGATGGTGTTAATTAGTAAAAATACGTTAATGATATCTTTTTTTCATTACAAAAACTTTGTTCAAAAATGTTTATCTTTCAGTTCACTTTCCTGCCCCCTCCACAATTTAGAAAACTGGAAAGTTTACATTGGGATCAGAAAAGCCCATGGCGGAATTGTGCTCCTCCACAAATTATGTCAATCGTTGCACCTTTTGTAAATGAATAGGCCCTTGATCTAAATTGTGCCCTTCACTTGACAACATATCATTTTCTAACGTCTCGTGCAAAGCCTATGCAGTAAACATTCTATCGTATACATTGACCAGATTGTCAGCATGTTACATTTAAAGTGAGTACTCTGTATACACTGTCTTGACAGTATTTATAGCCAAGTTGGCACATAACCCCCCCCCCCCTCCACCACCCCTATAGCCTACGGTTATAAGACAGATAGCTTTACATAATCCTGAATTCAAGAAAGCGTGCGATGTATTTGGCAAAGACGGGGTAAAGAGTCGTGCAAAGTAAGGAGCCATGTCATCGATACTTTATTTCACAATGTAATTTTGGTCTAGTGTATTATGATGCACGTTCAATTCCGTTGGGGCACTATAATGTTCTTGTAAGCAAGGCCTTAATAAAGATTATTAATTTGTCACTCTTCACTCATGTGACATTGAAAACCTTTCGGAATTACGGAGACAAGAATGATTGTCGATTAACCATCGCCCTGCAAATATTAATGTGACCTAGGGGGGTGTTTCACAAAGATCATAAGTCGAACTTAACTCTTAGTTGGACTTGATCATTATGGAGAGCCATTTGTAGCCTTAACATTAAACATATTCAAAAGCAATAATTCTAGTATTTTAGACTTTTCATAAATTCCTAATCAAGAACATGAAACCTCCTTGATAATACAAAATATGAATGATTTGAAACAACGTGTTATGCCTTTTTTAAAAACTTTTACAAAATACTGTAGTTTCAAACATGCTAACGGCTTTCCATAATTGTTAAGTCTAACTTAATGATAAGTTTACCTTAGGATATTTGTGAAACGCCCCCAGTACTTAAAATTAGAATGTATTCTCCAGAGAGTGTGGCGTGGCGATGGCGCAATTTTAGAGTCCAGTGGCGAGAAGTAATTAAAAAAGAAGTAGTGCAGAGCACATAAACAAAAGCATCTAATGCTAAAAGCAAAATCAGCCCACCCTTATCATAAAATTCCCTTTTGATAACAAATTTAAAAGGATACAGAAGCTCTTCAGGATTTTGGCATCTCAACCTCAAACACTTTAAATGAGTCAGGCATCTTAAAATCGAATGGTCCTTTAACTCCGCAAAATCATGAGGGCTATTGGAAGTGCAATAAACAAAACGACCAGCCCCCACATTCGTTCTCCCAAAATGAATAACCGCATCAATCAAACATCGTTGTGTTTATTATCCGTCGTTAACATACTTCCCAGTGCAATAACAGTACCTCACTCCCAAATGAAGTTATTATACAAGATTTTCATCCGCAAATCGGCCACATTGAGGTCCCCCCTCACATTTGTGTGCGGGTGTATGAGGTAAGTTCGCGGCGGCTTTCTTGGAAGCCGCTATACATTTTGAAATTGTGCAATTCGAGTTTTATTGATGTGTTCATGAAGAAACAGGTAATCATTCATAAAAGCATGATGTCAGAACGTGAATATATTTGTTTACATGAAAGTCGGTGTTATCTTCATTATATTATCATAATTATGACGTTACATCATGTTTAAGATTTGATATAACCGAATGATATCCCAACTTCCTCGTTAGCCTACACGTGTTATGCTTAGCAATATCGCGAAGCGACCATGACGTTTATGTTCTGCTCATTCACGCGTGAAGACGACTACGTGCTGATTGGCTGCAAGTCACCAGATCATGTGACCATACCCCGGAAACGACTATTTGACTGGATCAAGTTCTGAAATTCATGTGTTCGCCACTCCCTTCCCCTTGGGAATAACACTTAATGATACTTAATCATCGCAAACGGAGATATGTGGTACATGTCTGGTGCCCCTTACGTGTCATTCTACACCCATAATTTCAAGTATTGTAGCGTTTTTGCTTTTGGGTCTTTAAACGGGGGAAGCATTTACGCTGGCCCAACTTGGGCTGGATACGCCACTGTTCGTGACGCCCTCTTTGTCCACTCCTCTTTAATTGATCACGTGTTGGAGTTATTTGTTATCAATCATTATTTAACCATTCATTACGCCAGCTACATTGCACCAATTTACCCAAATGTACGTGACTTTCATCTTCACTACAATCAAGCCATCCGTCAACTTCAGACAAGGAAGACCCCTCAGCAAATAGGATTGTTTGAAAACATGACTGCGGTTGATATATTGAGTATCTGAGATGACGTATTGATCCATTAAAATAGTGCCCTGTCTACATACAGCCTATACAAAATGTCACGATTGTGTAGCACGACCATCGTTACATGCAGTATGTGCAGTGCATTTCTGAAACAAAATTTCACAGAAGCCCACTTTTCAATATTTCTGTAGCATGTACATTGATTTTCTTTTCAAAGGTTGTGTATCAAAATAATTATGAGAAAGGATCACAGCCACATTTGACTTTGCTGGGAGTCCTGTGCTCCCCTGATGCCATGTTTTAATTATCTACCCTCTCTCTCTCTCTCTCTCTCTCTCTCTCTATTTCTCTCTCTCTCTCCCTTTCTCTTCCATTTCTCACTCACTCACGCGCTATCACCTTTCTTCCAATTCGTGTCGCCATCGATTGCTTAAGATTATCTTTAAACACCGTATACCTGAATGTACTTGAATTATAATCCCGTTTTTCCTAAGTATTCACATTCTTAATATTCTCATCTACAGCTCACAATCTCACCAATGTTACACCCCACGAATAATCAAAGTGCTTTGCCACTTCAAACATTGATATGTTGCTGAGTAGGCGAATATACGTGCCGATCTGTAATGGTCTGTAATGGAGCATGTTTCTATACAGTAAATATAGTAGAACATTGAATGTTCTCTCTTGGAGCACCCCCGATACATCCTGCATCACTATTCCAGTCACACCAACGAGGCTGATCCCAGGAGCCAGTTTCTCGAAACCGTTGTAAGTCTAAGTTCGTGGACATAGAAACGCGTATTAATTCTATAATACACGACGTTTTGATGAAATGACCAAGAAATTAAACTTAGGACGGTTTTGAGAAATGCCCCGACAAACAGCAGATCGCACAAGAAATTACGTTACGCCAAATGGCCGAGAATTGGTAAGTTTGGGGTCGGTTCGGCGATGGGACTGAGGTTTAAGACTCTCGTTCTTCAGTCTATTAAGAATTCATGTCACTGTCTAGAAAATCTGCAAACGCAAACGCCCTTCCCCTTTCCCACATGGATCATATTTGCATGCTGAGAGCCAGCAGGTGCTTTATTCGTGTAAAATGAAACGACTGTACCTTTCTGGCTCTCAGCAGAACGACACTAGTCAAACCAACAAAGCCAACATCAGACCGACAACAGATCAAACAAGAAATTATATTTCTAGAACTGACCAAGAATTGGTCGATTTGGAGTCGGGTGTGGAGTCGGTTTAGTGGTGGTGAGGATGAGGTGTAAGACTCGCGTTCTTCAAACTATTACGAATTCATGTCGTTGCCTGCAAATGTTGTCATCATATACATCAAAAACTAATTCAGCCTTATCCCTAGGGGGAAGAAGGCGTTTATTTCCATGAAAAAGAATATGAGTGGAACGCCCTTGCTTTCACCAGACGATACAATCCGTAAACCAGTCGGATACAACTTCGGAAAACAGGGAAATATTTGGAAAACAGCGAATAACACTCGGTGAATACAGTGCCCATACTGTACGTGTACAATAGATACGGGGAAAATAATAATAATGATAATAAATAATGATATTGCAGTATTTATAAAATTGGGGAGCTAACACTATTATGTTAAGTAAAATCTTCAGACTGAACAATCTCAATCTCTGTAAATTCACGCGTTATATATTTTTGTTTAATTGATAAGATGTGTTCTCTATTTCATTTCCTTGTTTTTATAATAGTCTTTCAATTTGTGTTGTAATACAGTCTTCACTCTCTTAGGAAGCACCCCTCAGCCCACCCCCCCCCCCCCTACCACCACCAACACCACCACCACTGGCCTGTTATTGTCAGATTTCTAGTATTTGTTCACCAGTTACAGAGGAAACTGAACATTTAGGGTAAATATATCCACTTTTCTCTTTCGTCACACTAACTTCATATCTCCCTCAGACTTCAAGGTTCAGGGACCCGTTTCACAAAGCCCTTTTTTCAATGACAAATGACCAAAATCAGTGACAAATTTGCTGATAACCAATCAGAAGCAAGGATTTCAGTAGCTTATAACAAGAAATATCATTTGTCACTGATGACAAGTTTTGTGAAATGGGGCCCTGAAGTACCTATGTAGTCATGCACATACATGTAGGCTCATGCACTTTCGTCACCCTCAGGCCATCACAAATCAAATTATACACACACCCACCTTCGCACGCACACATACGGTCCTCATTAATGTGACTCTCAGAGCTATCGCATGACCTGTCTCCAATTTCCTTCTTTGATTTCGTTCTCTTTCGCCTGGCTAATCCAATAAGGAGTTCACAAGAACCTATAGGATCGAAGGGTAAATAGGACGGACAAAGGAGGGGGTGGTCAACATTCGGCAAAATTAGAGGAGGCTACGTGCAACACGGCTGGTCCGCCTTTTTTGTAGGCTTGCAAGGGAAGGTAATGAATTACGCAACAAAATTATCGACCACGCTTTTATTTAAATTGTACATTCATAATGATATATCAATGTTGATCGGTAACATTATATTAACCTTCATTTGCCATCCTACGAACAAAAGAATCGGCTTGGTCATTTTCCCCCGAGTTAATCATTGGCAGCATCCTTAATTTGTTGTGTCAAGAGAAGCGATAGGTTTGTTTGATAATAAATCAGACTATGTTGAATGTAAAGTCTGGGAGGTGGCTAAAGTATTTTGAGTAATAGGCGTGACATTTGCGAAGCTTGGACGTATTATCGTTTAATTAGCACATTTGAGGCCGATTTTTTAAAAATTATTATTATTGTTGGGTTTGGTTTATTTAATCCGAGTATGTTGTTTTGTTTTAGATCAGGGCATTGTGTAACAATCCATTAGCATCTCAGCTTACTAATGGAGTGAAAAGGATGATTCCGCATTAATTATTGTTTTGCAAATGGTATTATGCGAATGATTTAATGAAATCATGGAAAATAAGTTGTGAAAATTCTATCTTGATTTTCTTTATACACACTTCTCTTTAAGAACAAGGAGGATATTGTTAACAAATAATGCATTGTAATGACAAAAGAGCAAGTTGTTCGACGATTCAAGATCATTAATTTATAAACATTTTTACGATATTTTGCACAGGTGACATTTGACGGTTTAATGAAAAATGATTACGAGAAGCACTTACGAGTTTTGCTATGCGTTTTCTAGATATTAAGTCTTTAGATTAAAATATAGTGGTTTTTTAATTTGAGGAATAAAATTAATAGAGTCACGACAGCTAGGACAAAATAAAACCTGATTTAGCTTAAATCCAGTACACATTCCTTCATTTTTTCTTTCTTTCTTTCTTTCTTCATGTCTTCCTTAATTCATTTTCCTTTCTTTTTAACGTTTTGCCCTCCCCACTTCTCATTCGTCAGGCATGCCACGTCACGTGTGCGGGAATGAATTGTGACGCCATCACTTAAGGTCTATCTCATCGAGTGTTCTCGTCATGATACTTTCAGTGAATGCAAACTGTCATTGACTTTCCCCAATCCGCGGTTGTCAAGTCTGACACGTCTCCGTACCCTTAAAATAGACGCTACCCTGTGTAAGTGCGTCTGAGACTATTCTTGGCGGGAAAAAATGCATTGATGAGGGTCTCTGGGGGCTTACACCTCACTGGTGAGCAAAGTATGATATCATCCCATGCGTATATATATACCCATATATATATATATATATATATATATATATATATATATATATATCATTTTCTCTCTCCCCCCCCTCTCTCTCTCTCTCTCTCTCTCTCTCTCTCTTTTCTTCCTTTTTTACTCGTTCAGGTTCTCTCCATTCCTCTTTCACATTCTCCTATACGCTCACTCCTCCCTATTCCATTTTCTGCCTCCCTGACTCTATCTCTCTCTCCCCCTCTCTCCCCCACCTCTCTCTCTCTCTCTCTCTCTCTCTCTCTCTCTCTATCTAATTTACACCTAAGCGACATCTGTACTTACATAGCATAGACCTAATGTCTAGGGCCCATGGAAGAGGAGGGCGCAAGGGATTTGACTAACTTCTTTTTACCAAACGGTTTGGCTCATAATTATGAATGAACCCGCAGAGCACTTTGTTCACTTTCACTCTGACCTCCCCCCCCCCCCTGCTTCATTCATTATCTTTAAAAACACGTCAAATATCAAAACTGCGTTCGAAGTGGGGTTAAACACCTGAAACATTTAAAATGCTGAATCTTTAGGAAGGCATTAATGGGTAAGATGAAAATGCGTACCTTTTTGTTTATGTTGTGAACACATAGTGACAGATTAAGTTAACATTAAAAGACAGTTTGTCTACGAATCTTAAATCACAAGATGTTTTTATTTTTGCAGAGGGTGACAACTCATTTGTTTAAAATGATTTGATTCTCTTTCATTTTGTTCATTTCTGATTTAGTATGCATAAATAATTGCACGGTTAGTAAATTAAAACAAAAGGCTATCGAGGTTTTAACTTAGGAGCAAATTGATCTAGAAAAGAATGCGCTTAAGAAACGAAACTGAAACGACCCTTCAAGTTGTTGATCCTTTAGCATGCATAACTTATTGCAAGGTCAGACGGACCTCCGACAAGTGTTTCACAGCTGTAACTCAATAGCTGTCTGGAACCCTTCCGTACAGTTCAAGTCACAACTTCTTAAGGCCCGGTCACACAGCCTTTCGCGTCTGTATCGCGGGTAAAATTTCGCGATTTTTTTTTGCCCGCGGTTGCCCGTGGTGGAAAATGTGCAAAATTGGCTTACCCGCGGTTTACCCGTGGTATGCCCGCGGAACAGACGCCGGCGACTGTTCCGCGTCCTTATCGCGGGTGAAGCGCGGCGGTACCGCGGCCTACCACGCTTACACGCGGTACACACGCTAATGCACGTGATAACAACGCGGTACAGACGCGGAACAAACGTGCTATGACCGTGCTCCACCCGCGATTACCCGCTAAAATTTCGCGTCCAATTCCGCGTGTAACCACGTCTTAACCGCGGCCGTAGCACGTCCTAGCACGTTCGTTCCGCGTCTGTACCGCGTCTTTACCGCGTGTGTACCACGTGTACCGCCCGCGATTACCCGCGGTCTAAATTTTTGGGCAGCCCAAAACTTTTTCGCGCGGCCAACCGCGTGTGAATTTCTTACCGCGTGTAACGACGGGTAAAGTACGGCTGTATCGCGTCTTTATCGCGACCTCAAAGCGTCCAACAGCGTCTGCTTCACGGGCAGAAATTTTTGGCCGTGATTCGGCCGCGATACGCCCGTGGAGGGCTGTGTGACCGGGCCTTTATCAAAGCCATAAAAGAATTAACTTTGTGTTGAAGTGTGTGAGAATGCCCTTCCGGCTCTATAGGTGCACAAAGGGGAAAAGGCTTTGTGTTTGGGCTTGGCGCCATAAAGAAGATAACTAAATAAAACACGTTCACGGTCGACTGCCATTAAATTGCCGCACACTTACCCCCAGGTGCTCCCCGGAGCGTCTAGAGAGATCTGCACTGTGTTTCGGAAAAGGTCTCATGACTCGAGACGATACGGACACCAGCCACGCCAGACATTTATAATGCAATGCAAATACTTTTATGCTTTTAATACTAAGCCACACAGAAACCACAACATTTTCATCTCAGGATTTATCGACTTGTTGTGGGGTTAATAGAGAATAATCATTTTCAAAGTGAAATCCATCTATTTCGATTTTTAGTATTGCTTATTTTCACCAAACCTCCTTGCAGTTTCACAGTTTTTACTAATAAGAAGATCATTGGGCGTTGCTTGATGGTGTGTAGCGGTTCCCCCTCAAATGTTTATGTCGGAAAATTAGAGATTTTCAGAGCCTTATCAAATCGCAAAAGGTTTGTTTCGTCTCCCTCCCGCTCCCCCTCCCCCACCTTATTTAATCCAGACGGTCTAGCGATACCTCCTGAATTTATTTTGTTTCTGTCTCGAGAGCGGTTTCATTTCATTGCTCAATCATAATCGATTCGACCTTCATTCTCTCCTCCGCATCCCACTCTGTAATCGAATCCATCGTCGTGATCGCCATCAAGCTCATCATTATGCTCATCATCGACCTCATCATCATTCTCATCATCACTCCCATGCTCATCATCATTCTCATAGCACATCGGAAACCATCTCACTTTAAGTGTCAGCAAACAGCCGACGGAACGCAAATGTTTAGTTTTAACTCGATCGTCACATACTGTTGGTCTTTCTGTCTACGTGTTTTGATTTGTTTTCTCTTCTTCACTCCTCCTCCTATCAACCTCTAAATAACTACTCTATCTATTTCTATTTCTCGTTCTCTTTTCTTTCAACTCAATGCACTGTATCAATTCCTAAAGCTTTATACCTATTTTGAGACCTGTCCCTTTCTTTCTCTGTCCCTTCATCTCTCTCATCTCTCCCATCTCTCTATTCCTATCTCTTTCTCTCTCTCTCTCTCTATCTTTCAATATATTGCTCTGTCATTTTCTCTCGTTATCTTTCTTCGAAACTACCTTGCCTTGTATAAGTTAAGCAAGTGGTTCGTAAATGTTTGGCTAAACCTCGATCTTCCTGACGCAACTGTATTATACCATGTGTGTATCACTGTATGTATACATGTTTACATTTCTCCTCAAACTTCCAACTTTGTATTTCGCTTTCTATTTCGCCATCTTATTGTTTCTCCTCTCTCTCCCTCTCTCTCTCTCTCTCTATTTATTTATTTCTTATTCTCTCATCCCCTATCGCGTCAGCTTTTCCCTCCCTTTCTGCATCTCTCTCTCCTTCTTTTTATTTCTCTGTCCCTCTCCCGTACTCTCTCCTCGCCCTTTTCGTAAAAGTGCATCGTCGTGGCGTACGTGCATCTGTGATGCGATCCTCGCGCTCTAGAAATCCGAAACGGTTGGGAAAGAAAGATTTTCTTTTTTAGATTCAAAACACTCATTAAGATGCGCTACGAGAGACACACGATACGTGTATTCTCTTAATGCAACCCACGTCCGGTGCATTCTTGTCTCCGTTTATACTTTCTTCATATCACTCGCCTGTCGATATGCTTTGCTTATAGACATTTCAAGGCTGTATTCTATTAACAACTTAAACCTGATGTTGGATGTATGTCTGGTTCTAACATGTCTTTCATTCATAAAACGTGATTAAGACTCACAAAGCACAACACGGACCTTTATCGTCATTATTCCTACTCTTGCTATCTAAACACGATATGAACATGTCTGTTGCGACTCTGACGGATATTTTGACTATGGTTATAATATCGTATCAATGACGTTAAAGGGCAAGTCCGATTCATTTGCAAACTGTATTGATAGAAAGAGACCCTCAAACAAACAAAACAGTGAAAGTTTTAACAAAATCGGACCAAAGAAAAAAGAAAGTTATGGAATTTTAACGTTTCGCATAATTTCATGATAATAGGCTATATGCAAACTAGCGAGTTCAATTTGCAAATGTGCCAAACTTGCCCTGTAATCATTGATGTTGTATATTATGTGTGTTACCCGACGGTTCAGAAAGCAGGCAGATATATGATTGTGATGTTTGTATATAAGCAACTGTACTATAGGTTAAAGGCTATTCGGTTAACATACCGTCCGCGAGACTCGGTAAATAAGGAATAACCAAATCACGATATGTGTGATCTCCTAAGTTATTCCAGTTTGCAGCTAGTTCTCCGCATCTCGTTTTCTTCATATCCCTGACACGTTGATATGTTTTACTTTAGTAAACAGACACTTTAAGTCCGTATCTCACTAAAAAGTTAAATCTGACACTCGGTTTACGCTCAGTAATAATATTCCGTGTTTATAATTATAGCGCTCAATACATCGATCCAACGATATGCCTAAGCGCTTTATATTACCCCGGTCATCGGATTCAAGCTTACCCGGACACAATGAATGCACATTTTCCACTCCCTTGGGAGCATTCCAGCCAGTCGCCATTTTACAAGCGCACACTTGCTCGTCCAACCACATGAACTTTCGCATCCTACCGGGTACCCATTTAACACCTGGGTGGAGAGTAGCATGTGCAGGTAAATATCTTGCCAAAGGATATTAGTGCCGTGTCGGGATTCGAACCCTCGACATTCGCATCTCCAGTCAAGCGCCTTAAACCACTCGACCACGACACTCCCACTCAGTCTTATATATAGTTTTACAAAAGAAGTTGGTCTATATAAGAGTCTATCCTTTCTGCATAATTATCATCCCCCCGTTGATGTGTTTTGCTCATAGACACTTGAAACCCATATTTTACAATAAATTTGAAGAGGGACATTACTAGTTTTTCCCTTTGTTAAAAATGACTTAAACCAGGATAATATCATAACAGAATTGGTGAAATATGGAGGTTTTCTTTTTAGTTTTTTTTTAACTTTAACATCACCTTTCTGTGTTATCTGTATAAGATATGAACATAACATTGCTTTACTGTAGGGCTTAATCAAACTGACGCAGCTATAAACGATAGTAAATAACCGATGTAAAACACTCATCCATGTATTTAATCGGTAGTGATAGTGATAGAGGAAGGAGAGGGGGGGGGGCTTGGAAGCCCCTCCCCCGCCCCCCCCCCAAACAAAACAAATAAATTTTGCTTTTAAATTGATTTTTAAGTGTGATGTTTTATGAAGAAAAAAAATGTGTAGGAAATGAATTCACGAACCCCAAAGGCCCCCACCTCAAAAATGAATATAGATATAATGTATTTTTATAGAACCGCGCCTGGTTCTTATAGATGCAATTGACAAAAGCGCCTTTGATTAGGCAAATAGATATTTGCGCTTTATAAATACCTGGATTGGATTGGATTTTTCATCAACAACATCGCAACACTTCTATTCTTCTGAACTGCACAAAGTGTGTTTGGAATGAAAAATGCATATCAACTTGTTTTTATTTTCATTCATTATCAATGACACATTCCGCATTAACAAAGAAAAAAAATGATCTAAAAAAAGCTCAAGGCGGTTTGAGATTGATATTACATGAAATCGCCGTCGCGTCGCATGGATGATGTTGTACTTTTTGTTTGCCATATTTTAATATTCCGAACATACTCTTTTGGACCTTGAAAGACGAAAGAACGTATGTGATCGTGTTCATATCCATGCGTCGTTTTGTTCTCAACATTCAGTGGGGATGACGGTGCATTTAATTTCACCTTTTTTTTGCTGCTCAGCCTCAAAGTTGTGCATTTTTCTCTTCATGTTTTATCTTCTGTTGAATCCACGATAAGCTGGTGTATAGAATTTCCACTAGCCGGCCGATTTTTAATCGAAGGTCGATTTCGTCTCTTTTGCCTCACTCTCCTTATCTCTCTCTCTCTCTCTCTCTATCACTCATCTCCTATTGTCTCCTCTCCTGTTTCTCTCTCTATTTCTCTCTATCTCTCTCTATCTCTCTCTCTCTCTCTCTCTCTCTCTATCTCTCTTTCCTCTTGCCTTATCCCCGCTGTTTTCTCTGTCATAATTATGAAGCCATAGTCATACCTCACTAATTCCAACATTCATGTCAAATCCATATTTGTCTACAAAGGGTATTTTTCAGGGTAAGAAATCCAATAATGTATTTGCCTAGAGCAGTTCTAAAGAGGGCTGTCATAAGTCTTCATATTTTCATTCTCGTGACCATTGTGACACCTTGACTGACTCTCCGAGTCACTCGTGTTTTTTTGTTTACGACGGTATCCTTTTTTCTCTCGAAAAGTTCATAAAATTTCGAAGGTAAAAAGTTATTTTGAAAATTCGCTAATCCAAAGTGATATAGGCCTTTTTTCATGTTCGGACTTGCAAACCCTGTTTTATTATAGAAAATGTGAACGCTTTTTTCATTTGAGCAATTCATGAACCCTATTTGATTTTAGGAAGTCGCGAGACTTATTTCATTCTAGGAATTAAGGTATATTCGGATTTAAAAAGCCTTTCCGAATATGGACTTTTGGAAAAACAACAACCGGTGAGCTTTCCCTTTAATACATGTATTGCCGTATACCAAGCGACCTGATATTGTTTCACCTCTGTTTCCAATAGATCATAAATTAGACTCTTTTGGGGGAGATGGCCTTCTTCAGACAATCTTCTTCGATATCGATGCCTGGATGTTGTAAAGAAGAAGAAAACACTGAATTCTAGCATCAGTCATCAATCTCTTCTGTTTCTCTTCAATTTTTCTTCTTAATTATTTTTCTCTTGTATTCTTGTTGTACTCATTCACCTCGATTGATAATATACGAAATAGTTTTGAATAAATCATCTAAAAATAGGTTTATTCTTCTAGGCAGGAAACTAGTTCATTTACGTCTTTAATATATATTCAAGGGACTTGGTAATAAGGATTTATACATTACCAAAAGGGCAATAGCGCAGCGACTTAGTTTCGAATCAGGAGCTCCCGGTAACGAGACCATTGTTCTAACACTGAGCCATCACGCATCTTCGATTTTGTTCTTCGTCATCTTGTTTTTTTTCTCCTCTGAATGACTCCTCCTTCTCCTCCTCCACCTCCTCCTCCTCCTCCTCCTCCTCCTCCTCCTCCTCACCGTCATCCTACTCCTTCTCCCTTTCCTTTACTTTTTTCTTCTCTCTCTTCTTTTCTTTTCTCCCCCTTCTTAATTGTCTGGCAACTTATTTTTCTTATTTTCTTTCTCTTTATATCACAACCTCTTAGTTAACTCCAAAAGGTCTTGGACCTTTCAAAACTTAATCAATATACATATTAAACGTCGACTCCATTAAGGGTTATCTGGCTATGTTAAAAATAGTATGTAGCATGATGGCGTCTTCGTGGAAGCAATCAGAAAACGTAAGCATCATATCTATCATGTAAAGTAAAATGCGATGGTTCTTCGCTTGACCATGTGTTCCATTTTTTATTGTCCCACCGCAAATCTTCAGGCTCATCATCTGCTTAACGAGACTAGATCTCAATTGGGAAAAAGAATTAGGTTAGAAAATGTTTGCACAGTAATCCGCGACCCAGATATCGACTAATGTCGCATAATAATGGAGTCGCCATTTTGAATCTCATCGTGATAGGGGGTATGTAGTTAAAGTGAACGATGAGTTCTAGCAAAGATGAAATAATTTGTGAGCTTTTTTATTATAAATTCTCTGTATTAAAGTCAGTTTAAATGAATAATGCAGTAATAATGTCCCCTTAAAATGATGAATCTTTAAGGAATAACTGTAAAGCTGTGTGTTTGTAATCCCATACAGTCATTCATGAATAGGCTATGTGCAGTGCATCTTATACTTTCACCAAAATTCAGTTTATTTCCTTTCCATTTCGATCCCAAAACCTTACAGTATACATGTACATCATGCTTAGTACTACATCATCAACCTTTCCCAGCTTCTTCCAAAAAGGGTCTTTCACAATAAGACCAGAACTCGACATTATCTTTAAACATAATCTTTAATATACATGTATCTCTACATCTTTAAATGACTGTGTATTTCATTCTTTGTTCATGCAAATCTATTTAGAGCAGCATTGTGATGAGTGATTTCTAATCAGGCATCATGATTACATGACTGTGCTTTGATCGAATTGATTAAGGTTTAGATGCCATTGTCCGCATAATCACCTGCCGTCATCATTCGTTTTTATGAAAGTCTGATGCCCTTCTTTTAACAGAAGGAAGGCATAATTATGGGGCATAGATGGTCTGATTAAGGTCAGGAGGGCATTATCTCATACAATTTTGTTGTATAGAGATATGCCCTTCTGGCTTTCAACAGACAAAATGGATAATGTATTGGGAACATGCGTCAGTCATACTATCCTTAATTATTTGATTAGATCGTGAGGTTAATTTGCCAAGCAAGAGAGGGTCTTTTCAATCAGATGGAACAAGCAGGAATAATGAGATGACATGAGGATGTTAGTGAATGCAATGACATTTCTTGACAGTAGTGGAGTAGGGGCGTATTGCGGGAGGTACAGGGGCACATTGGCAGCAATATTCGTTATTGAAACGCCCCCCCCCCCTCGTTATAAAGAAGAATGAAATATAGGAAATGATAACAGCTCCCTTTTCCTAGAATGGCAAGGAATTAAAAAAAGTAGAGATAAATGATTTTTGTTTTCTTTACTTGACTTCTAAGAAGTTAATTTAAACGTACAATTATGTTTGAAGGTAGGCAACTAGGGGCAGGCGCGGATCCAGGATTTCTTAGGGGGGGGCAAATTTGAAATCAATTTCAAATTTAGTGTGTTGAAATTTGAAAATCGTGCCAGCCAACATTTCGCTCAATGTGGGGGGGGGGGGGGGCCTCCCGGTCCCCCTGGATCCGACATTGACTAGGGGACCTACATATTTAAGTCCTCGTTAAGTCCTCTCCAAGGGATTAGGTAAAACCATCACTGCTTACCAAAAGGACACGAGCTCATAAAGTCATTTCGAACCAGTGACCTGCCGGTAAACGAGACCACTACTCTATCACTGAGCCATCACTACTCCTTTATCATGTCTATATAAGAACAGCGGAGGAGGAGGAGGGGATGATGAAACTTCAAATATAGTAATTTATTATTGGAGCGATATAAAATTGTCATCTGTCGCTTTTTAGTCCACCTAGACATGTGGCCCTCTCATCTCCGCCCCGCCCCCATGACTGGAGCAACGCTGCTTCACAAGTTTACCCTAAAGGTCGGACACCATTACGTACAGTATCACGTCTGATGAGGTTTTGGAGTCTTCTCTACACCTTTTAAGATACACTTACCGTATTGGTTATTACTAGTTCAAGGTAAATTTACCGACCCCGTTTAGTGTTCGGAATAGTAAATAATAATGAAAATAAAAACGGTGCTTATAAAGCGCTTACCACCGAAGTCTCTAAGCGCTAAAAAAATAGTGTACAGAGTTATATAATTCCCTTATTTTAAACTCCACTATCTCTCTTTGATTTTCACTATACCTACATATAATAACCCTTAAGATGTCTTCTTACGATTATCATTTTCACTTTGTTCGTGAACAAATTTCACTTCCTGGTTTTACAAATCATGTAAAGTTCTGGTACATTGAATACTATTATGCGATTCTCATTGCAAACATTTTTTTGGGTGTAATGTCGGCAGTTTGTTTCAGCATGTGGGCTTGCTGCCCACCATGCAAATGACAAGAGATATAACATAGGTGAAAATCTTCAAGCCACACTTCATGCGCGTCTGCGTTCATCCATCCATCAAACCACCCGTCGACAAGAACCATCATCGCCCAGCCAATCATTCATCATACTTTTTACCGATAATTGATTCTGCAAATGTGAACAACTCTATAGATTATCTTAAGACTCGGCAGATTAATAAGCTATAGAGCATCTCTGTTTTTTATTTATCATGCTCCAGCGCGAGTCCCAATAACTCATCAACAAATTAGACGTGCGATGTTTGTTGCGCCACTGATTGACAAATGACCGCTGGACATGGAATGATATCAACCGATCAAACCATCTTTCGCTCTCTTCTCTCTTGTTCCCTCCTTTATCCTCTCTATGTCCATTTCTCTTTCAACCGCATCAGCTTCTTCTTCCTCCTCTTTCTCCTCTTTCTTCTCCTCTTTCTCCTCCTCTTCCTCCTCCTCCTCCTCCTCCTCCTCCTCCTCTTCATCATCATCATCATGAGGATGGCCAATGAGTGAGTGAGAGAGGAAGAGAGAGAGAGAGGAGATAGGAGAGAGAGAGAAGGGTGGCGAGAAGATAGGAGAGAGAGGGGGAGGTGGACAGAAGAGGCAGGGAAGAGAAAAGAAGATGCGGTTGAAATACTGGGAATCCCTAGTGGATCAAACCGTTCTCTTGTGTGCTTCATGAATGACGCAAATAAGGTAACATGAACCAAGGATCGGATAGCGTATCACCTCAAGAAATACGACACTTAGAGGTAACATTCGCCTCTACCTCTACATCTACCACCATCAATCTCACTGAAAGGGTCGAGAAAAGAAAATGCCTCGTCTAAAAGATGATACCTTTACCTCCTTTCGTCGGCTTTTGATAACGAAACGGATATTTGTGGAAGTGGGGCGTCTTCGTATCACCCACTCTTTACTTTGAACGATTGGCTGAGGAGCCGTTCGCCCTAGGATATTTTTGGATGAAGGGGCATCGCTATAAGTGGAGAAGGGGGGGGGGGAGGGGGGTAGGATCAGGGGCGTCGCTAGACCTTTTGCAGTGGGGGTGTAGAGGCCAACGATTACCGACAAAACTAGCCACCAATTACCGACAAAATTGAATGTCCAATTTTTTTCAAATTCAACCCTATAAACCTGGGGTCGAAGGCTAAATTGTTTCTCCTATGGACTATCTATAGTACATGCATATGCGCAAAATGGTCATTTTCCTCGACGACATAAATAAACGAATTATTTCTTCAATTTAGTCAGCATCATAGCTCTATATTTTAATGCAGGCGCGGAGCTAGGATCTTATTTTAGGGAGGGGCGGTAGTGAGCGAGAGAATCACTTAAAAGCGCGCTCAATAGGGGGTGTGGGTGATGGGCCTCCCGCACCAAGCGCGGAAGCTTAGACGTTTCCTTACATTATTAGGAAAAGAAGACGATTAATTGTACCATTTTCGACTGGTAATCCTTGGCTGAATGAAGTTTCCCCCCCCCCCCACTCCCGCGCGAAGCGCGAAAGCTTTGACGTTTCATTAAATTATGAGAAAAAGCAGACGATTCGGTGTACTGTTCTCGACTCTTAATCCTTATCTGAATGAAGCTTCCCCCTCCCGCGCGAAGCGCTGAAGTTTTGACGTTTCATTAAATTATTAGAGAAAGAAGACGATTCGTCGTACCGTTTTCGACTCTTAATAAGCCCTATTCATCTGAATTCAGTTCCCCCTCTCGCGCGAAGCGCGAAAGCTTTGACATTTCCTCATATTATTAGAAAAACGAACACGATTCGTTGTACCGTTTTCGACTCTAAATAAGCCCTATTAATTTTGTCTGAATTCATTTTTCCCCTCTCGCGCGAAGGGCGCGGAATCTTTGACGTTTCCTTAAATTATTAGAGAAAGAAGACGATTCGTTGTATCATTCTCGAATCGACTAAATGAAGTTTTCCCCTTCCGCGCGAAGCGCGAAATTTTTGGCATTTCATCACAATATAGAGAAAGGAAGACGATTCCTCGTACCGTTTTTTAATCTTATAAAGCCCTATTCATCTGAATTCGGTTTTTCCCCCCCGCGCGAAGCGCAAAAGCTTTGACATTTCCTCAAATTATTAGAGAAAGAACACGATTCGTTGTACCGTTTTCGACTTTAATAAGCCCTATTTGTCTGAATTAAGGTTCCCATTCTCGCGCGAAGTGCGGAAGCTTCGACGTTTCATTAAATTATGAGAAAAAGCAGACGATTCGGTGTACTGTTCTCGACTCTTAATAAGCCCTATTCATCTGAATTCAGTTCCCCCCTCTCGCGCGAAGCGTGAAAGCTTTGACGTTTCCTTAAATTATTAGAGAAGGAAGACGATTCGTTGTACCGTTCTCGACTCGTCTAAATGAAGTTTCCCCTTCCGCGCAAAGCGCGGAATTTTTGGCGTTTCATCACAATATAAAGAAAGGAAGACGATTCGTCGTATCGTTGTTGACTCTTAAACCTTGTTTGAATTTAGTTTCTGCGAAAATGTTAAACCTCTGATTTCTTTAGCTGATATTATAGGAAAGTGAAACTTCCAGAAAATACAAGTATTGTAGTTGTAGTCACTCTCGAAGTCGTCACAGCGGATAAGAAGTCACAGTTCGTAGGGAGAGATGTATACTGTCGGTCGACCTATACATCTCACCGACTTCAAACTTCTGCATTGAATAGTACACGAAGATCGAGCAAGAATACCGACAAAGCTGACCCGACACAGCAACATATTTACCCGTGTCTTTCTTGCTCCCTCGACGAGACGACTCCACCCAACAACCCCCTTCTCTCTTTTACTCCCACTCCTCCTCTCTCTCCTCTCTTTCATCCCCCGTTTCTATTGTTTCCCTTTCACTCTTTTTTCTTCTTTTTTTCTTTTATTTCTTTTACTTTCTTTCCTTTCTTTTCCTTTCTTTCTTGTCTTTTCCTTTTCTTTTTTACTTTTCTTTCCCTTTCCCTCTCTTTTTTCCCTCTCTTATTTCCCCTCTCTTTTTTTCCCTCTCTTTTTTTCCCTCTCTTTTTTTCCCTCTCTTTTTTTCCCTCTCTTTTTTCCCCTCTCTTTTTTTCCCTCCCCCTTTTCTCTTTTTCCCGACGGCAGCGCAATTTTACCGACAATATCCTGACAGGTGGGGGGGGGGGGTGTTGCACCCCCCACACCCCCCTTTGGTGACGCCCCTGGGTAGGATGTGATAATTGGTTGTGGAGGCGAGTATCACTAGGTCTCATTATTTGCGATTTTTCTAGGTCTTGTTTTGTTTTATTTTTGTCTTTCGTTACTTTTTTTGTTTGTTTTGGTTTGCGAGTTTGCTGGTTTGTTGACTTTCCTGGTTGAGCTTTTTTCAGAAGACCACGTTAACAATTATCGCAAAATTTGAAAATAAATACTGATGTTCTTACTCTGTGTCTGTCATTTGGACCAATCGGGGTATTTTGTTTTGTATTTAGATTATTTGTTAGCCCTCTCTCATGTCTATTCAGAATAATCTAGCGAAGCCATGCAGTATCGATAATCACTAACATGCTAATTACATTATAATTATTTTGGGAATTGTTTTTTTTTCTTCAATGGAGGGACATGTGAAGATACATTTAATATTGGAGCTACCTATATACACAAGCTTTAATAAAAGAGGAAGGATGGCATTACGTAATTGGCCATAAACAATCTTTAGGCAGATAATGCAGACGTCAAATAAAAATTGGATGAAGTCGCTGCACTTTCTTCTCAAAGCCTGTGGGTAAAACGGATGTCTCTTCGGGAGGGGGTATTTTCTTAACATTAATGTGATTTTCCTCTTTCACCACTAATTCATCACGATCGGAAGACGGACATCTTCACGCCCACTTCTCCCCCTCGTTCTATTCCTCTTTCCCTTCCTAATTACCCCCTCTAGCTGTTCTTCTTTATCATCATTTTCATCCTCCTTCTCCTCCTCCTCCTCCTCCTCCTCCTCTTCCTTCTCCTCCTCATCCGTTCCGGCACGTAGTTCTCCTTCCTTCTTTAAAAGCCGTTTTATTTGATTTGAAAAAGATACATGAAAGCAAATTACTCGGTTATTCGTATCGTCTTAGAAATTGCTTGATACACTCAGGTAACTTTTATGATAACTTTGTTTAATATATGAACATTATTAAATACAACTACTGTATGCGTTTTTAAATTTGATTTTTTTTGATTTTTTTTTTTACCTTTAGTTTTATGATGATTTTATAAACATGTAAAATATAATTGTGAGTATGCTATCATCTCCAAATTACTCCCAATTGTTTGTTTGATTTCGAGGGGGAAATCTATATGAAGAAAAAAAATATTGCTTTTATTCAATCGTTCCTACAATTATTATTCCTCCTAACAATCGTCTATCTCTCTCTCTCTCTCTTTCTCTCTCTCTCTCTCTCTCTCTCTCTCTCTCTCTCTCCCTCTCTATATATCTCCGTTTATTTTCATCAAAACAGAGTGCGGAAGTTACCTTAATAAATCAAAATCACGTCAAATAAAATCCTATACGTGTTCAGTCTACTCGACGTATAGCCTGTGTTTATACCCATATTTAGTTTAAAGTATAGCCCCCCCCCCCCCCCCCGATGGGCGGCATATATCACTGAGCTTGTAATTAGAGCATGCCATTATTAGCTCTCAAACCGTCGATATATACGTGGAGAACCGGGGTCAGATCGCTTACGATTTCGTCTCTCGTTAAAATCTACTCACGTTTCCCCACAGTGATGCAGGGTCTATAGATCTAAAGCTCCGGTTGTGTGAATGTGTGCAATATGAAAATGAAAATCATTAACAGCTAATAATCATAAGGTTGATGATGTTTTTCCTTTGTTTGCAGGAAAAATGATCAGGGTTTTCTCATTCAAACTTTATTTTTTGGTTTAATGTTCACAGTCAGAACGAAAGGTGAGATTGTAACTATACCTTAGCGGAAAAATAACATTTTACATGACTTGTATAGACCTAACAGTAATAAATCAATATTGTACTAATGAATTATGCTTAAAAAAAGTTCTCCCAGAAAAGTCGGTTCTTCTCCCTGCTTGACGTTTTGTTATGTTTCATTTGTTTGCCTTTTAGTTTATTTGTTTTGTTTTTCCTTCTTCTTTTGGAGGGAAGGGTGGGATTGGGTGTATAATACTATTTAAAGTTGTATTTTTCTTTTGATAAAATCTAAAAATTGATGTGATTAATATACATGGAATAGACACAAAGACATCCAATATCATGTGCAAATACAGAGCTAGGGTTTTTTTTTTTTTTTTTTTTGAGGGGGGAGGGGCGGCCGACATTTGCAGGGCACCAAAATCTGTTCCCCATTCAGCGATTTTAAAAAGGCGAATTTTGAGGTCGCACAGTTCGTAAACATGTCACTTGTCGACCACTCAAGCATCGGCAAACATGCGATCTATATTCGGGCGGCAATCCTTTTTTTTTTCCATTTTTTTTTTGGAGGGGGTGGGGGGATTTTTTTTTTGCTTTAAAATTCAGGTAGGACGTCGGGCAGAGCTCGTCCGGGTGTCGGGTGAGCATCGACTGACCTATCGAATATGAATGAAACTCGGTCGGCGCCCGCCCTTATGTTGAGCGGGATTCGCCCGACTGACGGACGACGGAGGATTCCCGATCACTAATGTTAAAAGCTCATCTTTAGCTGCCCAATAGCTGACAGGGTAGATTTTAAGCGAAAAATATGCTCGACTCCGGACTTGAAATTCGGCGTTTTTCGGGAGGCCGTTGGATACGTGACGCCGGCTTGAGCAAGACATTGCGTAAAAGCCCTTGATAATTGGATTTGTATTCCCCTCCACTATGTCTCTGGTGTGCCTTTCTGCTGAAATACTTTTAGTGGTGGGATATAATGATAAGTTTGAAAGCTTGGTGTTAAAATACATCGCCCAAACAAAAGCATCTATTGCAAAATGTCCTCAAAATAATAGCCTCCATTGAAGCTGGCAATTTTGAAGTTTCGGACACCTGACAAACACAGTGACACATCGACGCTTGACCTGAGACTGAATCGCCAAATTCCTTTTTACGGAAATTGTGTAATTAAGAATTTACCCCGAAGATTAGTTTTTAATTGATACAAGGGTGTTTTGGGTACCTGGGGTGGATAGGAAAGTACATTGAGGAGTAGTTCCATGATGGTTTGCAGGACGGAACAGGATGGGAAGGAGGAGCTGAAATTCGATCACGATTCTCTCAGCATCTAGTCACGTCCAAGGTTAAGCACGTTCAACAACATTTAGAAACAATTTCAAGGCGTGCAGCATCATTCTTTAAGTGTGATAGATTTTTAAGGGGAGAATAATGTAGGGTTTCGGGGTTATTATGAAGAAAAACAATAATGTCTTCATGTAAAAGCAGTAATTGCAGGTGTAGAATGAAACATATGGAGTAATAGGAGGAGGAGACAGAAGTAGTTGTAGTAGTAATAGTATTACAAGTAGAAGAAGAAGCAGCAGCAGCAATAGTAGTAGTAGTAGTAGTAGTAGTAGTAGTAGTAGTAGTAGTAGTAGCAATAGTAGTAGTAGTAGTAGTAGTAGTAGTAGTAGTAGTAGTAGTAGTAGTAGTAGCAATAGTAGTAGTAGTAGTAGTAGTAGTAGTAGTAGTAGTAGTAGACTAGTAGATAGTAATAGTACTAACAGTGATAATAATATTAGTAGTCATAGTAGTAGTATTAGTAAAAGTAGTAGTAGTAGTAGTAGTAGTAGTAGTAGCAATAGTAGTAGTAGTAGTAGTAGTAGTAGTAGTAGACTAGTAGATAGTAATAGTAGTAAAAGTGATAATAATATTAGTAGTCATAGTAGTAGTATTAGTAAAAGTAGTAGTAGTAGTAGTAGTAGTAGTAGTAGTAGTAGACTAGTAGATAGTAATAGTAGTAAAAGTGATAATAATATTAGTAGTCATAGTAGTAGTATTAGTAAAAGTAGTAGTAGTAGTTGTTGTTGTTAGTGTTGCTTTATTAGTATTATTGTTGTTGTTTTTGTTCTGTTAAAAATTAGCAGTTGCCCCGGTTGGTTATGAAGCCTGGGGGAAACTGAACGCACAACCACTTCAAAACATTCTCCTCTATTTGCCCCTAGCACTTTTTAGAATCAACTCTATTTCACACGGAACGTTACATCAATGAATGTTTTCACCTATAAACCGCCCCCTCCCTCTTCTAAAGATGAATCGACGCCTCCCTCCCCCTGGTTGGTTGAAGAGTTTGATGAAACGGAGGGCATCACTCCTTCTTAACCTTTTCTTCCTGTCAGTGCAGCTTCTGTATCTTCCGCTCCTGAAGGTCTTATCCTCCTTTATGGCGCGGTGATTCATGTCACTCAGTCAAAGTTTAGGAACCTTGGTGTTCACTTGCAGGGAGGTACCTGGATCTACCAAGTTCTATCTACTATTTTTTACTGTTCAATTTAATTCAAATTAACGTCATTTTCCAAGTAACTTATCACATTTTAAGAAGTGCCCAACTCATATGGAGACACTATACAGTATGATGAATATTTTTCCAGAAGCATGGCATGTATAGATTTAAGGAAGAAGGCGTGAAATCTTGTGAAGCTAGCATGCAGCTTGTGTTGGTTTTGCCTGAAAGGTTTAACCTTACGCAAGAACATTTTTTAAGAGAAAAGGGAAGAGATTGACAAAGAAGGGAAGGGGAGAGAGCTTGGAATTCGAGAATAGACTTCAGAAATGGCTTTATAAAATGCACGAAGAATGGAAATACGAATACATTACGGTGATAGAGACAACACTACAATATTATTTATATTTAGACAATAGCACGGAGCCATAAACCTAAATAATAAAAGACCCTGCCGCAGAGAGAGGGCATATATTGACATGAAAGACCTGGTTCTGTTGATTAAACAATTAAATGCAGTGTAACAAACAAAAACAAAAATCGAATTTCAATTAAAATCTGGTATAATTCCGAAAACTCGCTCTTGCAGTGCCCGTCAACTTTCTTTTGTTCCATAGTCCTCTCATGTTTTTGTTGTAATTGAACCAATTAATAACTTCCATTATCCCGTTCTCAAGATCGGCAACAGATGTGCATAATTATGTTACCATGGTAACCCCGTCTTCGAGTGAATCATAATCATATAGACATTGAGAAATTGAAAAAAAACTGAAGTGTTCGTAAATTTTTTGGTTGGTGAGGCATATAGATTATAAGATTTGGCTAGTCTGGAAGCAATAAGGTTACAGGGGAGCGCTTGTCTTTCTTTCTTTTTTCTTTTCAAAAGATCATTGTCTTGAATTTGGTGTTTTAATCCAAAGATTTATGATTAAAACAATGAGATGGGGTTCCTTTTCACCAAAGTTTCTTTACTCCAAAAGAGAATAAAGAAAGGTTATTCCAAAAGGTTCGTAATAGCGAAAATGAAAAAAGGGTTCTTTTTTTTTAAATTGCGAACCTTATTTCGTATTAGTAACTACATGTACTATTCGTCAGAAAAACGAATATTTGGATTCATGAATATTCGGATCAACGAACCTTCGGAGATATGAACCTTCGCTAAACCTAAGGAATCTACAGAAAGGGAGAGAGAGAGAGAGAGAGAGAGAGAGAGAATGAGAGAGGGAAGAAGAACATGCGTATAAACAGAAACGACAGCAGCAAAATTGAAAATAATTAAAAGCAGTCGAAATTCTTTTAGAGATTAATAGAACCGAATAAATATATGAGGAAGCGGAAGAGAAATTCAATTTAAAATGGGGTTGACTTGAGCGCGGTTCAAACGAGTACATAATTTATATCCGAAATGATCAATCAATTTTGACTAACGCCATGCATGCGCAGAATATACATTTAGTCTACAGCATCCCGGTGGTCATTTATTAATAAACAGAGATGCAGAACTCGAGTCAAAATGTGTTCTTTTTTTTCTTCATAATATTACATAGCTATGTAGCGATCATCTGTACTGTACGATGTATATTGATGTCATCGGATATCACTTTGTAAGAGTAAGTATTAAATGATTCATAAGACAAACTTAAAATAGCACAAGACTGAGTACCCTGAAGGGTCGAGAGCGAGAAAACATCGTAAGATGATCAGAATCGAAAGGGAAAACGCGGCAAAATTACATCCCGTCTGAGATATTATTTGCATCATTCATTCCACAGACAAGCAACATTCAAGTTTTAAGTCGTTGTCCATAAGAACATTAAAGTTTCCGTCCAGGGAGCCTTTCTTTCGCAGAAGAATGGGATTGAATTTCAACAGCGAGCTTACATTTTCAAGACAGAATCGGATTTGGGCATTGGAAGAATAGCATTTGTTGATTTCTTAGAGCTTTATTGCAAAGAGTATCGTTTTTAAATATTGATCTTGTAAAAACACAATGAGAGTTAAAACGATTATTAGAGGCAGCAGTAAAAGTAAGGGGAGAGTAAGTCAAAGAAGGTGGAACGGCGAGGGGGGGGGGGGGGAGGGTTAAAAGTAAATATTAAATGATTATAAGATTATGTTCTTTTAATGATCATAATGTTACATCTGTCTATTTCAAGAGACTATTTATGGTGTTTTGAGTGTTTAAAATAAATTCAAAGTAATACTGGTCATTTAAGCATTATGGATGGACCAAACAAATTAGGCACAATCACATTACAAAAGTATAAAGTATTTTATCTGCAACATATTCTTCGTAAGTCGTGACCAAGCTCTCACTTGTGACTTTAATTAAAGTGTAGCTTTCTGCGGAGATCAGTGGTGCATGTTACTTGTGTCTAGAAGTTGGTTAAACCCACTCCGATTATAATCCTCCTCTTCTCTAACGTCAGCCAACTTGTGGCGTCAGCCCTCACCGTCTGTTTTCCCAATTCACTTAGTGACCATTTGTCATGTTCCTGCACTTGAAGCTATCAAACGGAAAGTTAAGTTTTGGTAAAGATGAAAATAATTTGTGAGCTTTCTTATTCGTTTTGTTTATGTCCGTTTGAAAAAAATATCATGGTAGGAGTGTCCCCTGGTAACGATTACTCTCCCAAACCCCGCATATTCGAAATAATATGACAAGAAATAGCAGAAAATGACGGATTAAACGTTCGTGTCACACGTGTGTGCGGTGGACCCATATTCCCATTTTTGCAGGCAGTGCATGTATTTTCAGCAAGTTTTAATCACTTTTTGGTATTCTGATTATTCCCAACTCCCACAGTATACATCAATCATTTACAGAGTAACAACTAAATTATTCACACCCTTACCCGCTTTATGTTTCTTGAGAATGTGGGAGATGTGGCTTACATTTAAATGGATTCAACAAATGCCACAATTTAACCAGTCCACTTTTCATTCTTGAGCTACGGAAATCACAAACACATTAAATACACAATGGGTAAGAATGATTTCGTTGCTAACTATATGTACTGCACAATCTGCAATTTCCAAATGCTATATAATAACGATAATTTTGTTTACCCAGGGGAAGCCTGGTCTGCACGAATGCTTTTCTTCCTGAGAGCAACATAGTTATTATTTACCCAGCAGTTGCCGGGTACACATATACCCCTGGGTGAAGAGTGGCAAAAGACGTTAGTGCCGAGCTTGGATTCGAACCCTCAACCCTTGAATTGAGAGTCAAGTGAATGAACCACTATGCCAGTCCATATCCATTTCCATACAGGTTCTTTTATAATGTAATCGCGTGACCGGTACTCAACTTAAACACCACTCCGTGAAAACATTCCAACACCATTTGAGATCGTGTATTACCGGGGGCTATTTGACTACATCCCTTTTCGCCTATGACAAACATGGGCAGTGGAATAACACCGAGAGCTAATCGGGAGTGTCATTGTCCTACCGGAGAGGGGCGGATAGCAACCAAATCTTGTGGGAAATCAGGAGATGCCTCGGAAAACGATATATTTCGCTCGCATTTCTATTCCCCCTGAATCCTACTGGAAGGAACTAAAGTACACCCAAGAGTGTCTCTACCCACATTACATCCTACTGACAGTGTGGATTACCTTCTTATTTTATCATTTAAACTGTCCAGCATTGATTAGTAAAGATAGCAACAAAAACGGAGATAACATTAAAGATGCTAGATTGAATTGAGTAGTAGAGGGAAAAAAAACGACTAATACGTTGATTTTATTGGTTTTAGTTGTTGTTGTTGTGTGTTTTTTTCACTACATGTGTCACTTCAGATTACACGCATTTGGCTCACCTGTCTTTTTTGTGCATATTCTTATATCGGTCAGTCTGCTCATTTTTTTTCTTCATTCGATTAATAAAATTATTCTTTTGAATATTCCCAGCCAGCTTGCACGTAATCTGACACAATTGTGCTTCTGATTTAAGCACCAGATGTTTTTGAATTATTAGTATTTGAAATATAGACGAAGCATTTCCTCATTGGGACAAAGGTGAGTTATTCAATCTCTGGTTGCTAGTTTCTATGTGGAAACTATGAATATACCCATCCATAATTTAATATCCTCATCGAAGATATCTACAAACAACAACAATCAACGACACAAAAAAGGTTATTGAACCCCCCCCCCCCCCCCCCAACAAAAAAACAAAAACAAAAAAAAATGAAAAATGAAAAATGAAAAATCAATCAAACCGAGTAAATAGACAATGATAGCTAGAGAATATATACACCACTGAATCACATTTTATTCCCCCATTTAACTAATTCCTTCCATCGACACTGTGCCAGTTACAAACGATGCGTCATTTTGCTGACGTAAACATGCGCCAGCGACTGGCGCAGTCTGACGTACCAGGAGAGAGTGACATCATAACATCCTCAATGCAAAACAAGTGTTGCCCACTCTGCGTTGAATTACTGGTACAGAATGATAACATTCACATAATTGATTAGCGCAATCAAAGTGAGTCATGCACAGCAGCATTAGATGAGAAAATTACCAACGCAATTGGGTAGCAATGGCGCAATCTATTTGTGTTGCGATTGTGATTCACCTAAATGATTGAAATGTTACTCAACATACTCGTCAAACTACTCTAACCCAAGAGAATTACGCCAACAAGAGGCGACTCCGTTATTACTGCGTTATTATAATTACTCCGACTGCGTTATTAATTGCGCTAATCAAGCTTCTCTATCCCGAGAGAGTAACACCCATTGCACACAAAGCGTCATTCCGAATACATTTTTACTTGCGTGAATCAAATCTACGAAGGTTATTAGCCCATACGCCCTTAATACAATGCAATATTAGCATTTTTAATTATTCAGTCACTTTCTGAGGACATCGCTCACATAATTATGGTGCGTCAAAGAACGCATCAGTCGCTCACGCATGCCTTCGTCATGCAAATGACGCCACGTGTGCAACGGATGTGATTCGGAGTAAGATACACACACATATAAAAGAGAGAAATTATGAGAAAAAGATTGAGGAAGAGAGAGAGAGAGAGAGAGAGAGTGAGAGAGAGAGAGTGAGAGAGAGAGAGAGAGAGAGAGAGAAAGAGAGAGAGAGAGAGAGATACACTGTAAAAACGTATTTTTTCCATGTACAGCTGTAGAATTTACTTGAAAACATTAGTTTTGCCACTTACGCACTAAATTTAAGTCTTGCTAACTCAAACTAATTAGTAGAACATACGTGGAATATTTAAGTAAAATCAAATACATAAGAACTTTAAGTAATTTCAGCTAGTATTAATTTAGTAATTTTAACTCAAAATCAGAAATTATACGTATTACTCAAACAATTTATGTTGATTATTCTTATCTTTTTAAAGTAAGGACCGATGCAGTGCGTAATAGAAATATTTACATAATTTATGAATATTCATTAAGACCAAATTAAACTCTTTTTTTAATCTTTTTTTAATAAAACAATTCTTTTTTGTGGTTGAATGAAAATTTAAGGACTTTAAAACATTTACTAATTCATTTAACATGGCTAAGCAAAGACAAGACAATTTTTAATTGTTACCCAGTTCAAAACAAATCAAAATTTGATATTTCAGGAAATTGTCAACCAATTTTCCTTTAAAGATGCTACGATCAAGTATATATAAAATTTGGAGCCTTTCAATATGTGTCGAATTGAAGCGTATATGTAATAGTTTGTGATGGTGGTAGATATATATATATACGTTTAAATCTTAAATAGAAGTAGTGTTAGTGATTAGTGGATGTTATTTGTTAGATTAGATGGGTACCAAATCGTGCAATATGTAATCCTATCATAGCTTTTTTTTAATTATCTAAAATGATTACAATACTTAAATTATTTACGTTAATGTAACTCGATTTAACTGAGTAAAAATTTATTCAGCAAAATAAGTAAATTCTACTTAAGATGCCCTAGGTAATATTTACTTAATAAAAATAAGGCAATTCTTTTCCTCAATTTTATTGAGTTATTTCGACTATTATTTTTTTACAGTGTAGAGAGAGAGAGAAAGAGAGGAGAGGGAGTTAACTTCTTTTTGGATCACATCAACATCTTGATCAACATACAACTATACATTCATGATACAATTCTTTGAAGGTCAATTGAACCTCGGGCTACAATTCACCATGTATGAATCTCTCCTCGATCTGCGATCAAAGGTAAAATGTAGTTTAGCAGTGACAAGTCCAGGGCAGTCTTCTTGGTCAAGACAAATGTATCAGGAGGTCGTTGACAGGTCAAGATTAAGGATTAGATTCAGTGATGAGGGAGATTCCATCGATCGTCATTAGCACCGGTGTCTTGTTTCAGAAGATCGTTGTGATCAACGACGGTTTTGGTGAAAGTACGCCCCTATGTGACGTCATCAAGCGCTATCTGAGGAATTGATCACATTTCAAGATTAACCGATCTCTTCTCTGATCATCAATAAAGGTCAAATTATATTCTCGAGATGAATGTCACTGAAACGTTAGTCTATCGGGTTTATCTTTATTTATTTAATGAGCTGGAGTAATTGGTATGGATATTCCACATGGAATCAAAGTAACAGAAATTTGCCGAGAGAAGAAATGAATGGGTTTAACCGTTTTTATGTTTTCTAATGCGAACATAATGTGAAGACATGCATGACGTTTTCCATTCCATTGAGTCTGATTGTAATCTTGAACCCAAAGAGCACATTGCACTCGATGCGTCATTACTGACACAACACTGTGTCACTACTGACGCAAGATTGCGTCAGCGACTGGCTCAGTCTTTGACGCTCCATGTAAGTGGTATAGGCCCGTTGCACACGAGGCGTTATTTCAACTTACCTTATATTGGAATATATCCTAAACATAGTCGCGAAGACTGTCGAAGAGCAGCTCGAGGGCATTCAAATGCCTTATTCTATATCCAACAGAGATCATTTTCGGATAACGTAAAATGTCATTGTAATGTTTGCACACATTCCAAATTGTTGTTGATAAGATAATTATATTGTGTGCTTTTTTTTGGGGGGGGGTAGTCTTCGCGATCATCTTTATCTTTGAAAATAAACAGAAACTGGGGATATAAGTTGCTCTCATCCCTCTCAACCATGATCTTGGCATTCTTACATCAAAATAAGTTTTGAGTTATTATTTTTTTCGGGGAAAGACTGATCAATATATAATTCAACAAAAAATTGTGTGAAATTGGACGCATAATTTCCTCGTTCATCAAATACGTTCTCGTGCTCGTACATGTATGTTGAGCAAATGTAATTCAAAACCCAGCATTTTTGCAGGATGTGTAATGGTATCTGAAATACAAATGTATGTTTAATTGTCTTTCCAGACGGACAGTACTTCATTATTGTTCCAATTTCGTAGTAGCATCCTGGGAAATGTGTTGTTTTGAAAATGAAACACTGGCTTGTATCACATTTTCCTTTCAAAACAAGTCACCACTCGACAAAAACGCAGAAAGAGTATTACAACTTATACTTTGAAGGGCTCTTAAAAGGAAACTACTTCTAACCCATATTTCTATAGAGAAGACAGTATAAAACGGACATTTAATCTTCCCTGAGTTCTTCCTGAGAAAGTTCCGGAAGAAAGAAACCGATGTTAGAAGATCAATATTTAGTATATTGTATTTTATTATACAGCATCAGGTGGTATTCATAATTACCATCAAAAATATGATTAAACAAGAGGCGGCTTGAGGATCTTGTAAAAGGGGGTCTAATTAACACCCAAAATTTCATCAGATTTGTTGGTATTGATGAAACACATTTTAAGGTAGGGTTAGAGTTAAGGTTTCACTTGTAGGTTTATAGTAGGGTTTAATAGGAGAAAGGGTCAAGTAATTAATGATCGGTTTAAAAGGTAAGGTTAAGTACGGTATGTGGGTCCAGGGATAAAATTCGGTTAAGTTTCTGGGAAATGACCTGAACATGTGTCGAAAAGCCATACAAATATAAAGTCGGCAAAATGCTGCAGAAGTATCATAAGCCATGTTCAGACGGGGCAAGTGTGTAAGTTTTTCTCTGCAGCAATAAATATTCCATAGATATTTGACTTACACCATTAGTTGTCCATACGCTCTTACTCGGACCAACTTGCCACGATTATTAAAGTTAATACGACCTTCCACCGACCCAGTCTTACTTAGCGTAACTTCCGAAAGTGGTGGCGCTCGCACTAGTCGACCTTAACCCAGCTTCCGCATCTAAACCGCGCGAAGTCTAATTTTTATTTTAATTTTCGATTGTAAACAAACAGGTCACAGATACTCCCGAGTGCCTAATGAGAGCATCTACACGGTCAACTTACGCTACCCTGTAGCCGTGTTTAATAGCGCGTTATTCCTGAACAAACTCAAGGAATAAATCAGTCGGCGTAAAGGTCGGCGTAAAGGTCGGCGTAAAGGTCGGCGTAGCTAACAAGAATATCGTTCACACGGTCACTACGCCGACCTTTACGCCGAAATGACCATACTTACGCCGACTAGCTCTAAACACGACCATTACGCCGACCCAAATTGCCGTCGTGTGAACACGGCTAATGTGTCTTTGGTTTACAACTGAATAAGGAACCAGTGACACACATACCTTTGTACATGATGTCCGGTTGGATCAAGTTTCAGGGCTACGGTGTTACGTGATATGTTCCCATACATACGGATATATTAAATTTCTCATATTTTTTCACTAGCCAGGACAGATATGCCATGTATTCATTTAAATGATCAGTATTAATAGCTTTAAACTTTGCTGAAAATGTTCTTATATTTTTTTGTTATCTAAATACGTTAAATTGATTCTCTACAGATAATTATATATATAATGTAATATTCGATGTGATAATTTTTTTTTTCTTTCTCCGCGACATTCGATTAATAACGCACAATACAATTATGTTAAATTAATGAATGAGGAAATGGTATTTAGTTTAAAAACGAGAAAACTATCAGATTACTTTTTTCCATCGAGTCGCAATGTTTATTATCCATTTTACCTTTCAGTAAACAGGACATGTAACATTCGCAGTTTTGGGGAAGGGTATAATATATGAGGGGTCACATCATCTTCCTTCACGGTTCTTTTTCCCATCTCTCTCTCTCTCTCTCTCTCTTTCTCTCTCTATCTCTCTTTCTATATATATATATCTCCCCCTCTCTCTCTCTACCACGCATACACGCACACGCACACGCACACGCACAAACTCACTCTTTCTCTCTCTTTCTCTTTCTTTTTTTCAATCTCTCTCTATTCTTTCCCTTCTTTTGTCTCTCTCTCTCTCTATCCCTCTCTCTATCCCTCTATATACATCTCTCTCTCTCTCTCTCTCTCTCTCTCTCTCTCTCTATCTCTCTCTCTCTCTATCTCTCTCCCTCCTATTTAACTGTGCCCCTGGATATTTGCTTTCCGTATTCAAGTGTAATTACTCCACACTGCCCCTGTAATTGTCATAGCCTCCAAACGTATCCCGTCCATTAATTATGAGATTATAGGCATACACACACCCGCACACACGCACACACCCGCGCACACACACACACATCCCCACGTACGCGCGCTAACACACGCACACGCACACCCACACACACACACGCACACACACACACGGTCACTGTAAATATGCAATAATTGAAAATTTGACCTCTATATTAAAACGATGGTTATGACGATAATTATGATTAGCGATGCGAGAAGGCAGTGATGCAACGGATATTTATTCAGGCTTCTAAATCCTTGCCCATTTCAGTTGCAGAGAGTCCACTGCAGTAATATCTTCTCCCATAATATGTTGACTTAGAACCAACGAAGTACTTTTGAAAAACTGACAGATTTTTACGAATGCTGCTAGATTCCTCCATACCATTTTCAATACACATGCAAATAACTCTTGGTTTACAAACAAACCAGAATTAATTTGTTTCTTCATTAATTATGTAGTATGTATATGTCAACAACTCCCGTATGCTCAGTTGTTGTAACTGGATTTATGTATAATACATTTTCAATAATGTCACCGAGCAATTAAGTTAGATGTTTTGTTTGACAGACTTCAAATGATAAATCTGTTGAAAACAAGCAATGAACCCTTTCCAATTAAAAACACGACCGCGAACATATCCGACATTACTTGTTCAACACGTTCGAACTTAACCTTAGGCAAATTATAGTCCTTTTCATTGCATGTTGATATGGCAAACATGAACATAACATTATTGCATAATTCGAACATTATTTATACATGGTACTGTATACACAATAGGCATTGAAATCACCTTTATGTTGTTTATTTCTTGAAGGTCTTTGCGATCGTGTTTGGAAGAAACCACTAAATCAAATGTTATAAGTCATATTAATGCAGTTTTACCGAAGCCTGATGTCTTGTGCGGTATGCCACGGTACTCGGTTGCGGTGGGAAACATAGCGAGCAGTGTTTAATTATTGATCAGAAGATAGATGCAAAACATGACAAATAAATTCCCTCTAGTAATGATACTATTTTGCGATACGAAAATTCATCCTTTCCCTTGTGGCTTATAGTGATTCTAGCCACAATTTCTCTTTTGGATTAAAATCGCATATATGAAGAGCTCGGTTCCAGAAGGTACTACATCCATTTTTAACAAAATTGATCCCCCCCCCCCCCCCACATAAATGTACACATTTTCAGTAGCCTAATCACTGACACTTCCAAAAAGCTGTATTTCCACAAACAGGTGAAAAATGCTAGTTAAAAATCAGTTCGGTTCCAAAAGGTACTACATCCACACAAATTTTAAAACCATAAATTCATGAAAAGTATTTGTGCAGACTTCGATTTTTTAAGGAGTGGTTTTATACTTGTATCATACAATAGTATAATCAGCCAAAACATCATTTCAAACTGCCATTGCTAACTGTGATAAATAACAAATCATGTTTTTCTCAGAATTTGGATTTATGGATGTAGTACCTTTTGGAACGGAGCTTTTCTTATATGACAATAATTGCTAGATTCGTAGTGGAAGACAAGCGTGTGAATTTTCCAAAATAGTAAACTAAAATAGATTAATTACTTCTATTGTATCTGAAGGAGTGATTATATGAATATCGTTTTGCTTTTGATGGAACAGCCCTTGAAGATATGAATTTTCAAATGGATGAAATTTCAAGTTTCATGTTTCAGCTGTTCTCAAGTTTCAAGTGTAATTTCAAGTATCTCTCCACATCCGTATTTTGTCAAACGTAGCATTAGTAGTTTTTCTCCAACTAATCACTGGCGAGTTTGGAAGACCATAACTATCTCTCTCCCTCTCTCTCTCTCTCTATCTCTCTCTCTCTCTTTATACAGTATTTATACATAAAGTAAAATACGACAACAACTTTTACATATCAATTTCCTTCCAGGCAGGTTTCCATGGCATTTTCGCTGTTAGTAGAAACACTATCATTTTGCTTCATTATATTTCAGGAAAATATCAGCAGGTGTAATATAGCTGACAAAAGCTTAGAGCTATTCTATAACACATTGCCATCCATATCATTTGTCAGATTACGGGAAAACAGTGATGTACATGTATGCGTACATACAAAATGTCGACCCCATCCCCAATGCTCCTGACGAATATAAAAGACCAACGCAATGTTGCTCACAATGTATAATGATGGTGATAATTGGGGCCGAGAGCCCGACACTCCTGCCTATTGTCGATGCAGCTGACATCTTTATTGACAGAGCGTCTGAAAGTTGTCAGTGATCAACCCTGATTTATAGATCGATATTCACCATCCATCCATTCATGATGTGACAGCCCTAGCAACTTGAAGTTGTTTAAGGGCAGGCAATTATATTGATATATTTTCGGAGGCGCGGAAATAGATCATGGAGAAAAGTAGGATTACAACACCCATGTATATCCATCCATGTAGATGAATAATTATTTCTGTTGCACATGAGGCGTCATTAGCCTGACGTAGGCTTGCGTCAGCGACAGTGGCGCAGCCTTTACACGAGTCATGTAAGATGCGAGATTGATAACGTACAATGAACAATTATAACACTCATTCTATTCACTCCTGTAGACAAAAGATACCCGTTGCACACGAGACGTCATTTGCCTGACTTAGGATTGCGTCAGCGACTGGCGCAGCCTTTTAACGCCCAATGAGAGAGTGATAACGTACACAAATTAATGCAAAACGAAAAGTGTAAACGTTAGTCTGAATGACTGACGTATATGTTGCCTGAATACACAGGACTAGCTTAGGTAATACTGCAATAAAAATAACGCCTTGTGTGCAGCAAATATGACATCTTACATCTTACATGATTAAAGCTTACCCCACAACTAGTAATAACGATCAAAATATTAGCCATACACGGTAGTTTTTGTTGGGTCTATTGTCGGTCTGGTGTCAGTCCCTACGGTCTCATCGAGGAATCGGAGACGATATACTAGTCACACCAACGAGACTGACTCCAGGGACCCGTTTCACAAAGCCTTTTTTCAAAAACAAATGACAAAAATCAGTGACAAATCTGCTTATAACCAATCAGAAGCAAGGATTTCTGTAGCTCATAACAAAAACTGTAATTTTTCACTGATGACAAGTTTTGTGAATCGCAGCCCTGACCGACAACAGATGGCTTAGCTGTAGAGAGTAGTGGTCTCGTAACCGGGAGTTCACGGGTTCGAAACCAAGTCGATGCGCTAGTGCCCTTTGTTAAGGCATTAATCTTCATTAACATGTCCTTCGGAGAGTACTAAAGTCTCCAGTTTCCTGACTGATTACTTACAAGCGCGCACATATTCTCTTCGAAGTCAGGTATAAACAACCAAACTAACCAGTATTTACATTACCAGGAAAGGCCAAGAATCAGTCAACCTTTTAAGTCGATTCCTGGATATGACAGGGGTATTCAAAATTAAAGAAATTTAAAATTAGGATTATAAACATATTCGATACATCAGTGATGATTTTTGCCTTAGACGTGGTCTATAGTGTACCCTGTCCATGATTTATAGTTTACTGAACAGATGTGACCCTTCTCTTCTGCATACTTGTCATATCATTTTACAGCAAGGGTGTGAATGGTAGGCCCCATACGATCTGTAACGATAAACTCACTCACAGTTGCCTTTTATACGTGGTGTACTGTCTTTAGGTATTCACCAACCATTCCACACTCGAAAATGATGTGAGGTGTTAACATTTTCATATTTTCAAATCGATAAATATTTATGTAGAGACTGTTGGCGATAATGTACACGTCATGTTGCATTTTATCTACATAAACCATTATATCGAACTTTGATAATGATTTTCATTTCAAGATAAAGATGAGATACATAATTCAAGTTGTCTGATTGAGGAAGGATTTGTGAGGCTATTTTCACTATTCAAGGAGGAAACAGTTGTCGGCAGAGATGGCAAATCAATTAAGGTCCCCTGCAAAAAAGAAAAAGACTGTTAAGGTATTTCTTGTAAAACGGAAAGGTACACGTTCCCTGTTCATTCACAATAAACTCATGCCCGTTGCACATGAAGCGTCTTTTGCTGACGTAACATTAGCGCAATATTAATTTTTCACGCACCAAGTGAAAGTGAAACCTACAAAAACTCCATGCAAAATAAACAGTGTAAACATTGCGTTGAATGGACTGACGCATGCTAGGTGTAATTAGCGCAGGCAATAGCGCAGGCAATATCGCAATCGACAATGCGCTTCGTGTGCAACGGGTGGGCATGATTGAAGGAATAAGTCACGTTTTTCAACTTACCCCTGTATTTGTAACGTAGAGAAATGAGAAGTTGAAGCCCATCTTTTATCCTGACAACGTCAAATGAAATCCTTCTCCGCTCAGATCATAACAAATTGGTAGACACCAGCATAAAATATGAATCACAGAGTTATCATGTCGCACTCACGTCCAACAGAAATGATGTGGGTCTTTTTTGTTTTGTTTAAAATAACTTTTCAAATTCGTTGAATTTGTCAACTTTGTATTGACAATCTGTGAAGATCAATGTACAATTTCTGATGAAAACTCTTGCTATCTATATTTGTAATCGAAATCTTCTTTGAGTCTGGAGTTTAAAAAGAGCATCACCGTAAAAATCCTTGAAAAGCGGCAATATCTGCTCTTTATACTGCTTGAAAATCAAGGTTGATTACGACAATGATCCGAACCTTTACGAAGAGGGCTGATTAGTTAATCATTAATGTACTTCAAGACATCTTTTGGTATTAGATAGATGCTCCAAAAAATATTTCAGCATTCAGCGCTTTTTTAAGTCCCAAGTCAACTTATTCCACACGGAGAGTCTGTGATATGGTTGAACTAAACAATTAAGATAATAATTATTACCCACTCGTGTCGGAGAAATAATTATCAAGATAGATTAAAACGGCCATGAAACGGCGTTGAAGTATTTCCTAGACCGAGTCTGTTTTCATGGTAACGTCTTCTTTGCCCTGACTTGTGATGGAGGAGTAAATTAAAATGTAGGTCTTTGATCAAGCTTCTGCGGCAGACCGTGATCCCAGGTCATTCCGGAGTATGAGACAGAGAGGCGGGAACACGAGATGACAATCTGAACGTGTTGCCTCAGCCCATTTTTCGTTGTGGTTTAATATCGGAGCGTGCGCACGCACGACCGAGAAAATGGGGAGTTGGAATTTTGTGTAACGCGCGCTTTTATAATTTTGACTTCATCTACAGCATGCAATGATGATGCATCTGCTTCAGCTAGAGTCAACGCAATTTTGAGAAGTTAGAGGACAAGTGCGAGCAGATTAATAATTCAGAAGAAATGCGAATTACCATAGTGGCGAAGTTGCATCGATAATCATTACGAATCCATTAAATACATTCATTATTTGCTTATAGCTATGATTCCTGGGTAATGATAGACAAAAATCAATCGAGCGAACTGTTAGCTTCTATCAGAAAAAACGACTTCCCGCTTCATGAATGATAAAAGCAAAACAGCAGTCAGAATTAATGTTTTATTTTAATAAGGATGATGTACTCAATTAGTTGAATTGCAATTAAACTCTGGCCCGTATTGAGCACTCGTATCTTTTTATTTCAGATAATATATTTCTTCCCTTGATGATTATACATTTCGAAGTTTACTACTTCCTCTTACATACTCGAGATAAAAAGATAAAAGAATTCATGTTTAACATATTTTTGCAAATAGAGGTATAATGATGAAACCATACTCTCTCTTTCTCGTTCTCTCACTCCCCTTTATCTGTTTTTTCTCTCCGTCCCTCACTCTCATACTTCCTTCCTCTCCCATCCACTCTTTCAATCACTTTCCACCTCTCTCTCTGCTCACGTAGATAGATGATGTCTCAAAAGAAGCAATCCGGTCCTAGATTCATCCTGGAAGGAAAAGTTTCTTGGTTCGTTGCCAGATACAGCAGTACATCAACAGAATACAGATACAGATCATACTGTGGGCCTGAGATGATGTAGGTTAAGAAACATTTTATTACCTCATATGACCTCAACATCTATCCTGAAATAATGCTAGATATTCCTATAGTGTTGACACTGATACTATACTACTACTACTACTACTACTGCTGCTATTCTATTCCTCCTCCTCCTCCTCCTCCTCCTCCTCCTCCACCTCTTCCTCCCGTTTTCTCTGAAAGTTTCTCTTTTCTTTGTTTTTGTTTTTGTTTTTTTTGTTTGTTTTTTTTTCATTTTGTTTTTTCTTCATTTTTTTCATTTTTTCCATTTTTTTTCCATTTTTTTCCTTCACTTTTTATTTTTCACTTTTCATTTTCATTTTCGTTTTCATTTTCATTTTTTTTTTGGGGGGGGGGGGGAGGGGGGGATTATGTACCAAGTTACCTTGAATGTGTGAGATATTTGAGGAGGATATCACCCCCACCCTACCCAATCCCCACACGCACACTCACAAACCATTTAATGGGTTATTCATGATATGCGCACGGTTACGAGATTCTCTCCAATGACGGTCTATCACTTGTTTTTAGTGCCTAGTTCGTAATTTTGTCAATTATTTTGTCAACCTGCTTAATCAATTTACCACAAGTGCATTTTTACCGCGTAAAATGTCAATGAAAATGCTTTACTCATTTAATTAAGCACTTCGGACTGGGGATTCGCATAATTATTTTGACCGCATGATGTGATAGAATAGGCCTATGCCGTCAAATTAGCACGTATGCCAAAGAAATTAATCTTGACTAGTACTTAAACATTCCTTGTGAAACAAAGAGTAAAAAATGGACACTGAAATTTGCCATAATTTCCCTCCTTATAAAGTCCTCATTCACATATAGACTTTAGAATTTGATTTATTTCCCCACTCCTCTATGTTGTACATGACTGATTCGTATCTTGAACTTATAAAGTTAATGAACTTCATATTTGCATTTCTTCTTTTTTCTTTACAACTCAATTGGATGCCTTTAGTGATTGAAAGAACCCCTCAGAAAGATTATGAGTCACTGCCTACAACCAAAGGTAATGCAAAAAAACAAAAACATAATTGATTTTAAAAAGATAAATTTTCTAACAGAACGTAGTGACATTTCCCAATCCCATCCTTTCACTAGCGAAAACTCCTGGATAGGTCTCAATCATAATTGTTTTGTAAACACTTTACGATAATGCAAGCAATAAACCTGTCAGCTTTTGACATTGTAGATGAGATGCTTATTGCACTTATAGCGTCCCTATAGCCATGGGTAAATGACCGAGCAATAAAATGCCTTAGTGGTATAGCAAGGGCCAAATTATTTTCGAGTAAAGAGGGGGAGGGGGGGGGGCGAACTGGCATCATCAGAGGGCACCGATTACTCTTGGTACATGAAATGCAAAACAAGTTCACCGTTTTGGGAAAGGATAAAATAATATAGGAGGGGTCATATCATCTTCCTTCACGCTCCTTTTTTCCCCATCTTCATCTTTCTCTCTCTCTCTCTCCCTCTCTCTCTCTCTCTCTCTCTCTCTCCCTCTCTCTCTCTCTCTGTCCCACACACACAGGCAACACACATATACATACACACACAAGCTCTCTCTCTCTCTTTCTTTCTCTCTTTCTCTTTCTTTTTCAGTCTCTCTCTCTCTCTCTCTCTCATTCACACACTCTCTCTCTCTCTCTCTCTCTCTGTCCCACACACACAGACAACAACAACACACACACACAAGCTTTCTCTCTCTCTTTCTTCTCTCTCTTTCTCTCTGTTTTTCTCTCTCCCTAATCCCTATCTATCTCTCTCATTCTCTCCCTCTCTCTCTCTCTCTCTCTCTCTCTCTCTCTCTCTCTCTCCTCCAGTCTCTCCCTTATTTCTCCGTTCTCCGTTCGACTGGATGGAGGGGGGGGGGCGTGTTCCATGCTCCCCTGTATCTACGCCACTGCTAATTCCCTGAGTGACAATGAAATGTTAATTTCCTGTAAGAGATATGATGCGTCCATAATGAATATTATTCCTCCATCATCTGAGGAAACCGAGGTTTGGCATTTTTTCTTCGAAGCTTATCGTATGACACGCTCCATTTCTTCTTCTCATTTGGCACGTTTGGGTTAATGGCATACAATTTATTGAAAGGCCTAGAAGTCAGAACGTCAAAGCGGTAGGAAATGAACAATGAAAAGTCAAGGAATTTCGTGCTGATATGCCCTCATTTGGAAAAGTATAATGTCATACACTCTAAAAACTGAAATGTTAAATGTCAATTTAAAAGGGCCGAGGAGTGACCACTCTTTCAAAATGTCAGATTGTTTCTTTTAACCTGCTAGATTCAACCTTTATAGTGTTGGATCCAGCATGTTCAAAGTGTTAATCTACCATTTTGAAAGAGTGGTCACTCCTCGTCCCTTTTAAATGGTGATTTAACATTTCAGTTTTTAGAGTGTACATACCGTATGAACTGCGTAAAATGTATACGATTTTAAGTATAGCTATTGAAGGTTGATAAAAGGCTTCGTTTTATACAGACTTTAATATTTGGCCCTCCCCCCCCCCCCTTTTTTATGGTTGGAAATGATTCGCTTTTATGCAAGTTAAATTCAGAATAATAATCTCAAAATGTCTGCTCTACGTTTAGGAACCTTATTAACATTATTGTTAACTTTTAATTTATTAAGATGTTTTGATTATATACCAACATCATACCATTTCGGGGGGAAAAATTAACTCCCCTTAATTTTCCATTATACCATCACACACTAAAAAATAATGGTACAAATTTGCACCCTATTGGGTGCAGACCGCTGCTACAATAGCAGCCACCTATAGGGTGCAATTTTGCAGACTTGCACCTTAGAGGTGCAAAAGAGCACCCTTAGGGGTGCAGATCGCTTCTACAATAGCAGCCACGTATTGCAGACTTGCACCCTATAGGTGGCTGCCATTGTATAGCAGCGATCTGCACCCCAAATGTACACTGTTAGAAAAAAAAATAAACAAGTTGTTTAACATTTTAAACAACCCCAAGTTAACCGGTGAATCGCTCAACTGTTGTTTAAAAATTAAACAAATTAAGGTTGTTTACATTTTGAACACCTAGTTGTTTAAAAATTAGGAAACCTTTTAAACAACAGTTGTTTAGTAATACAATTGCACAACTCGGTTGTTTGAAGCAAGTTGTTTAAATTTTAAACAATAATGTTTAAATTACTAAGCAACTGTTGTTTATTCAGTATTACTGTACAACTGGGTTGTTTAAAAGGAGTTGCTTAAATTTTAAACAGAACTGTTTAATCGTTATTATCTGGTTGTTTAAATATGTGAAATGACCTACTGGAACCACTCCTGCAATAATCACAACGATTTATACACTGTAACATGCAGAGCTTGTTGCCAATTTACTTCAACATTTGTTCATCATATTCATGGCAGTGACAGACAACATTATTATTTGTCTCTATAACTTCACCTAAACCCCATCGGCGAAGCCGAGAAGAACCAAGTCGTCGCCTTGCCCCGTGTTCCGCCATTTTCGTCTGCACTGTACTGCACTAGCACTTGCACTGCACACTAGCACTGCATGCTTGCATGCATGTATTGTGTACCGTTGCATATCGCATGTGTGTGCGCAAATTGCAATCGCGTATCGAGAAAATATCAACGACGCCCCCGGGACTTTTTAAACAACTCTGTTTAATTAAATCTTCTTTTTTTTTTAATAGATAGTTGTTTAAGCCAATCGAGCACTGATTTTTCGATTTTGAACAACGTTGTTTACTTTTTTAAACAACATTCTTTTAAACAGTGATATTTTAAACACCGTTCTAACAGTGTACCCCTATTTCTTAGTGTGTAAGCTTATTTGTATGATATGCGAATTATGCCATTTTTATTTATAATATCAATCTAAAGATGTGTTCATCATGTTTAGTGACCCTAGAAAAGGCACCCGAAAAATCTGCTGACCTAACATAACGGAAATGTTAAGGAAACAAAAACAAGGGGAGAAAAGAAATGAAGGAGTGAGAAGGGCGAGAATAGAAGATGATAGAATCCATTTAGCGTTCCCCATATACCTAATAGGTGGTATTAATTTGCACTTTATTCAATGAAAATGAATATGACCGCCACCCCCCCCCCCCCCCCCCCTCCATACTAGTACCCTCTCAATTGGCTCTTTCTCTCTCTCTCTCTCTCTCTCTCTCTGTCATTATGGTTGGAGTTCTTGTTCTCCCTCTTTCATGATAATCTTCTTATTCGAAGAAAAATTCCTACCAGGTTTCCCTGATACCCCTCTGACAATATAATAATTACAACCGATTGCGTACACAGTCATATTCTTGATGAATTTATCACAAATGAAATACCATGAATAAAAATATCGGTGAATTAAACAACGAGATAGGAAGAAAAAGTCGTGAGAATGCTGTACCAAAGAAACGTAAAACTTGACGTAATGTCTAATGCCATATAAATGTATTAATAATATTGAAAGAAAATAATACTACTATCCACAATAATGTTTACAGATTAGTATATAATGAAAATAACAGTAAGTATATCTGCTTTAACAGAAAATAATTTAATTGTATACTAAACATTTTTCAACTGCTAAAGTATTTGTTCTGCTTATATTCAATACGATGGAATGAATACATGTATTTCAGGGATTTACTGTTAAACAAAAATGCACAATATTTTCATCAAATTATTGCGAAAATGTACGCATGTTTCATGCATAAAAATGGAAAGTGGTAACATCTGGAATTTACTGGTTTTGTCTAATTAGCCCACTCTTTCGTAAGTTCTAGCAACATCCAACTTAAAACACAACTGGTGCCACAACTGGGGAAGTGGTATTCTTCTGAATTTATCTGCTATTATATTTTTTTCAGATTTCAAATGTATCTTCTGTCCTTATACTAGTATGAACTGTTAAATGTCAAATTATTTAGTAGATTCATAACTGATATCATCATACAGAGGCTGGATAGTTCTATCGTTAACAGTTACCCACAGAACAATCAAGAGAAAAGGGGAGAACATCGCTACAAAATTAGGTTTAATATACAGATAAGAAATAAGAAATTTATCAAAACCAGTGAAACTAAATTTGTCCTACTGGACAAGGTCTTACACTTTTCGCCTGCTCTAACCGTATTCAAAAGGCGCGAAAACGATATAAATTGTGTACGTATACGCCCCCACAATCAAGTATATTTTGACTGACATTGATTAGTATATACGAAGTCCCGATACAACATAATCATTAGAATATACTTTAACAGTTCGGGCTTAATACTCGCTCGCGGCCACGTATGTAAAATAGAATATTTAATTTATTAAACAAACGAATTAAGAATTCAGGTGTATGGTTTAAAATTATAGGTTTAATTGTAATATAATGTTGTTATATTTACAAAGTTATGCAAACCATAAGTTCTTATTGATAAATCAGAGTCTAGTGGTCGGTCCGTTATCATCCAATACCGTCTCACCTTCTCGCTGTGCTGGTGGTGGTGGGGGGCTTGGAGGGGAAGGAGGTGCAGGCCACAGGTACTCTCCCGTACTCTCATCAAGAATCTTCTCATCCCGTCTCTCTCCCTGGATGCCAGGTGATTGCGATGTGCCGCCGCCTTCTTCGGGAGGTCCTGGCGAGCTCGTGGATTCACCGCCGTCAGGACTACCGTGTTCCGACCGGCCCGAACCGTCAACCGGTCTCATCACCAACCCGCCGTCCTCATCGCGTGCGCCGAACGAGAAATTGGAGTTCATGAGCGTAAGATCGTCGGGATCACTCTGCGAGTAACCGTACTGCGTGCTCAATGACGACCGACTGAACTGCCGCGAGACATTCCGCCTCGCCGTACCGCTATTGTTCTCATACCGCATGTCGGGGCCCGGCGTCGTTTCATTATCGCTCTCGAAAGCCTCGTTGAGGTAGTGCAGCTTGCTCTGAGATCGTTTCCGTGTTGACGAGGCAAAACGATGGGTGATCTTGTTCCGCATGCAACAGTAGATAATGCCGACGACGATGATGAAGAGGAGAGCGAGACAGAGGATGATACAGAAGATGACGAAGATGGCAGTGAGACCAGCGAAACTTGTTTCTTGCCCGCCCGAAGAAGTCGTGACTGAATAACCTTGAAAAAATTGAGTTGATAGGATGACATTTTAATACAGAACCTATTATCGAATTTAACATTTTTATTTATATCAAACCCTTTCAATTTTAAGGACTACTTATTGAGTGTGTAATGCAACATATCGTTATGACTTTATAAATTGACAGCTGCGATTATGAAAGCATTTGGAGGAACTTTGTATATAAAGGGCCGTGTCCGCTTCCTCTTCAGAAAAAATATAGACAAACCCTGTTTTCATGCCGGAGATCGGCTGGGGGTCATCCCATAATAATATTCCCGGGAAAATCCACTCCTGAACAAAATATTAATTCTTTTGTAGATGAACAAATTAAATAGTGAATGCGTCTTTGTCAAGTATAGGTAACGCTAATATAAAGGGAAATACACGTTGTGGTCTGTATCATTTGCAATTAAACGTAAATACATTTCTCAAAGTTTTAATTTGTATCAGGAAAAATGGAAATTTCGTCTTGTAAATATTTAATCGTGGCTTTTCGCATAGTGCTCATATCCGTCTTGGTGCTCTTTCAATTTTTACACTGGTCATGGTCGAGCGACCAAATATGGAGCTCTGTAGCATACAGGGTACACATTTACACCTGGGTGGAGAGAAGTGGAGAGTGGCAAACGTGGATTAATGTCTTGTCAGATACCCCCTTAAAGCGGATGTTAGTGCCGGGCTGGGATTCAAACCCTCAACCATTTGACTGGACGCCATGTAAATTGACCAAAATGCCACCATAGCTTCACATAAGGATGCAGTACTCCAATGTTACATAATATTATAATCATCTTACATCCACTTGCGAAGAATGTGCCCTCCCTTTCGATTGTGTTCTCTCCTGTACACTCTAAGCAAGATGTCTGCTGAGGTTGCTCCTGGTATGTGTTTCTTGGGCAGAACTCACATATGTTACCCTCTGTGTCCTGGTAAGACCCCTGTGGGCACGGGACTTCAATGGGTCGGGAGGAAGGGGTAAGGAGAAGCATTAGCAGATTGCATAAGGAACTGGAAAAGTGTCATTAATTCTCATTTAACCTCTTGACGCAAGTTATTACCGAGTAACTACTTAAACTTTGCCTGTGCATTGCCTCCGTTGTGGCCATCGAAGCAAGGTCCAGCCTGTTACATATATACAGTTCATCATTATTAGTATTAGTAGTAGTAGTAGTAGAAGTAGTAGTAGTAGTAGTACTAGTAGTAGCAGTAGTAGTAGTAGTAGTATTTTATTATTATCATCATTATTATCATTATTATTATCATTATTATTATTATCATTATTAATATTATTATCATTAACTCTTTATGCGCCACTTAAAAAACCCCCCTGTGCCACATTCTTTTAGGGTCACACATTTCGAGGGAATCTTTATTGACTCTGCTGAATCAAGAGGCTATAACTCTTCACTGGATGATCATGATGAAAAATATTGTGCAGCAAAGTTGTAGACCGGAAAACGTGCTTTTCGATGAACCGTCATTTGTTATATTTTGAATTATCATTTTTATAATAATCATAATTATATAATGTTTAATTTTTCTTATTTACGGCAGTTTTTTATCCCTCTAGAATTTCTTATTTAGCAATGATAAGACATCTTCAAATCGAATCTATTAGAAAGGTGGACTTCTTACCTTTCTTTACATACCTTGCTCAAGTATTCTAACAATTCAGAAGGTTAGTATTTAGGTTGTTGAAGAAAAGAAGTTCAATAGGGAGAGACTTGAAAGTACCCCGCTCAGCCACCCTTGACAATGGGCTAATCTGCCCATTGAAATCCCTATTACCCCAGGTTATTGTCAATGTCCGGTTTAGCGGGGCATGAAAAGGGACGTCGTGGGGATGTTTTTCTTTGTTGTGCCATGATAAGTCAATAAGAAATAAGAGAATGTTATTGATTTTGCCCACTGGTATGAGCATGTAAAAATGGTATAGGCATAATATATTATATGTGATATACATGACATAATCAGCATCTTATTGAAATGTCTCATTATGAATGTTCACCGCATCTGTTCTCTCACCTTCTTTACCCCTCAATAAAATTGATTTCAAGTACATTTATCACAGCCATAGATATACAAAGAAAGAATGAATCAATCTTAAAATATAAACTATATTGCATTGTTTTCCATTTACTTTATTGTGAGAGAGCTTATTATCAGAAATGATTGACGAGTGGAGTATGCAATGAATAAAATATGGAGAACGGACGTGAGAGACATTATGAGAGAGAAATAGTGATATGAAATGAAAGGACTTTACTGTGAATAAAGATTATAAGAGAAAGAGATAAAGATGACGGCAAGACAGGATACATATTGATACGAAAATAACAATAATAATGAGATAGAGATGACGGAAAGAAAGAGAGTAAACACTGATAGCATAAGAATGAATAAAGATAATAAGAGAAAGATATAGAGATGACGGCAAGACATAGGGTACATATAGATAGGAAAATGATAATAATAATAAGATAGAGATGACGGAAAGAAAGAGAGTAAACACTGATAGCATAAGAATGAATAAAGATAATAAGAGAAAGATATAGAGATGACGGCAAGACATAGGGTACATATAGATAGGAAAATGATAATAATAAAAAGATAGAGATGACGGAAAGAAAGAGAGTAAACACTGATAGCACAAGAATGAATAAAGATAATAAGAGAAATATATAGAGATGACGGCAAGACATAGGATACATATTGATAGGAAAATAATAATAATAATAAGATAGAGATGACGGCAAGAAAGAGAGTAAACACTGATAGCATAAGAATGAATAAAGATAATAAGAGAAAGATATACAGATGACGGCAAGACATAGGGTACATATAGATAGGAAAATGATAATAATAATAAGATAGAGATGACGGCAAGAAAGAGAGTAAACACTGATAGCATAAGAATGAATAAAGATAATAAGAGAAAGATATAGAGATGACGGCAAGACATAGGGTACATAATTATAGATAGGAAAATGATAATAATAATAAGATAGAGATGACGGAAAGAAAGAGAGTAAACACTGATAGCATAAGAATGAATAAAGATAATAAGAGAAAGATATAGAGATGACGGCAAGACATAGGGTACATATAGATAGGAAAATGATAATAATAATGAGATAGAGATGACGGCAAGAAAGAGAGTATTACACTCATAGCATAATAATGAATAAAGATAATAAGAAAAAGATATACAGATGACGGCAAGACATAGGGTACATATAGATAGGAAAATGATAATAATAATAAGATAGAGATGACGGAAAGAAAGAGAGTAAACACTGATAGCATAAGAATGAATAAAGATAATAAAAGAAAGATATAAAGATGACGGCAAGACAGGATACATCTTTCTTTCATTAGTTTTATTCATTCTTATTCTATCACTGTCTACTCTCTTTCTTGCTGTCATCTCTAGCTCTTTCATTAATTTTTATTCATTCTTATTCTATCAGTCTACTCTCTTTCTTGCTGTCATCTCTATCTCTTTCTTTCATTATTTTTATTCATTCTTATTCTATCACTGTCTACTCTCTTTCTTGCTGTCATCTCTATCTCCTTCTTTCATTTTTTTTATTCATTCTTATTCTATCAGTCTACTCTCTTTCTTGCTGTCATCTCTAGCTCTTTCATTAATTTTTATTCATTCTTATTCTATCAGTCTACTCTCAGGGAACACTTTTATCACTAGAGTCTTCGTCACTGCTCGATTCGTCGGAATCAGAGTCCATGCTCCATGCTTCCATAGTAACAAGATCTCGAGCCTCCTCTACACTAAACACACGTTGACGTTTTCCAGCAGGTGCCATCGTAACATCAGTAAAAAAAATCCAAAGAAAACCGCTAAATACACGGTAATTTCGAATGTAACACTATGAAGAAAAACAGTTTACCGGAAAGTGTGCGATGTATACAATGTAAACAATAGTAAACGCAACGCGTGGCTACACACTGCGAGCGGTATTATGAATGTCTAATTGACTCGTATACATCTGTGCAAAAATGCGAAGTTGGCACGCCTACGTCCGTGCAAATCGGCGAACAAAGCAAACAAAGAGTTAATATCACCATCGTCATCATTATTTTTTGTAATAATATTAATAGTTTGGTTTGATCCTAATCGATAAAAGTAGGTCTTACCACAACCAACGTCGGTGACCTTCCATCCTTGCGGACATTTCCAGGCGAAGCTGGATGACATGACCGACCAGTCCGTCCTTGATAGATGCTCTTCATCGTCGATTTGGATCATGAGTTGGTTCTCCATGACGTAAGCTTCGATCATGAGGACAAGGGTATTGACGTCTTGCTGAAGATTTATTACTGCTCGAAGCGGATGACGAGGTGGGTGACGAAAACGAAATAAAAGCGTTTTTGTTATTGAAGTCACATAGGATACTCTGGATATGTAATGATCATGAACAAACAAAAAGGATGTTTTAATCATTTATCCATACTTGAAACAAAATTCCTCCCTGCACTACTGTCCCCGACCAGTTCCCGACCAGTCCCCGACTATTCCCGATCGATCTCTGGTGAAAAGGTCGAGGGAGATCCTTCGAGCATGTTTGATCACATCACGGTGATTTCTAGGACCCGACACTCAACCGACAAGATGCCGACAATCAACCGACAAGAGGCCGACACTCAACCGACATAAAACTGACCGCAAACCAGCCACTGCCGACATCACCACAATTGACACAAAGTGTTTCGGTGTGTGGTCGCTTTGGGGTCAGTCTGGCGGTGTAACTGAGGTATGAACACGGTAAATTGTAACACGAATAACAACAAAATTTAACTCCATCACTCACGAGGCTTCATTTCGATTGTGTCATTACATGCGCTAATTCATCACGTGGCGGCAATTTATCCATTCAACGCAATGTTTTCACTTTTTAATTTGAAATCACTTTTCGTACGGTGCAACCCTAAAGTGCTGCGTCAATGAACGCACCAATCGCTGCGCAAGCCTACGTCAGAAAAATGACTCCTCGTGTGCAATGGGCATTAAAAAGGCTTGGGATTTTTTACGAATCTTACCCTGCAATACGTTTGTATTGTTGTTGACCTCGGAGCTGACTTCAATATCGACATCGAGGAGAGTCTCTCCTGACTGTCGTCTTCGACGTCGTTTCTTGAGATCTGGTTTTCCACCACAGTACGGTACAATATATTCATCTTGGCATGCACGAGCGGTCCTGTGCTCGCACAGGGATTCGGTAATCAGTTGAGGGACGATGAAGTTGCGGACGATCAGGGCGAGTTCGTCGGTGTCCTTGAGACAGACGACGTCAGGTACGATGAAGCGTATCGTGACGCTCTTGGACAGTCGCTCTCCGAATTGCGGTTCTAGAATTACGTATTGAAAGTTTGTATGAGGATATTGTGAATGCATTTACCTGGATAGAGATCAGAGTGTACAAACATTCGGACAATTGGTTTCCTTAGTATTAGATAAAGGGCATGCTTCAAGACTGCTGAATGATAAATTCTATGACATCTTCATACAGAACCTCAAGATTAGACTATCATGCACGTGTATGTAGATTCTCTTCAGTTTTTGTCAAGATTCTTTGCAAACTGCATCAAAAACACTATTAATGATGAATCACTTTGACTTGTGAAAACTTCTGTAAAGAAACGTCGTATAAAAAGTCATCGTATAGCAAAAGGAGCGTACAGACTAGTAAACAATATCGTATAAAGAAACGTCGTATATTAAAGAAACAAGTTTTGAAGAGGTCAATATTATCGACATGTCAGCTAGCCAATCATCAGTTCGTGCTTACGATATAAGCCCCGCCTATTTTATCATACGCTACAACGTTTAGACTAGAGCTGGGTGCTGAATCTTTATCGTTCGAAACATGCTCATTTCGCTATACGACGTTCCGTTACGCGACGTTGATATACGACGTTCAGACAAGGGAAATTACTTATATCATAGCTTTACGATCCTGAACGCAGGATATATTATCAGCAGGTTGGGACGCAACGCTTACATGATACATGATTTTAGTACACATGCATCTTTCTTTTTATAGGTACTGTAAAGCCTGCCACAAAACACGAACAAGCTGTCTAAAGGGCATTATAATTTACCTGCACACATGGCGTCATTAGGTGACGGGTTCCAGTAAGCGGCGCCATTGGTGCCTATCTCACAGACGAAGAGGTTAGAGGTCATGACGTACCGGAAGCCCAGGTCACATGACACATAGCATTGCGCCTGACCCGATGACGTCGTAAGGCACATCGCCGAAGCGTCGGGAAGACTGGGAAATGATGAACAATCGGCCGCTGAGAAATGAACATGAAATGAGGAAACGATGAATGTTTAGATATGCAACAATCAATAATGATTAGGTACACATATCCATGCAAAGATGCAGTCTCTTCAAGCAAAGACGCAATTTATTGATGCAAGCCTAGCAAATTATTGATCTATTGAAACTGACGAGTGTCACGAATTCTTACATATTTCGCGAATAAACGGATCAGTAGCCTGGCACCTCGTATTCCCTGTGTCAAGAAGATGCGCCATTGGCGCGAAGATGCGTCAGTGCCTTGATGTGCAGGTATGCCTGTATGTCCTAGATTGGCGCAGTGAAATGAAAACATCGTGTGCCGGTTTTACATGATGCGTCAACAGTTCATACCATATTCAAAAGGCGATCATTACAGAAATATTTCGTATGAGAGCATTTTATCATATCAACATGCATCGAGGAACTGCCATGATTTACAGCAGACATTTTACGCCTAGTCAGTCAAAGTTATCAAAATATCTACCTACCGACTTTCTGGAGAGCGACGATAAACTGGCACTGAGCAACATTATCGAATGAATCCCTGGCTTCGGCTGTGATGACACTCATCTTAGGTGGGTCAGTAGCTTCAAGGTTAGCACCATTATCGGGACGATAGGAGATGGTGATGTTGCTAGGGGCGGCAAGGTTGTCGATGGCGATGGCAGGAGGCCACGTCACCGAAGTCATGTCCTGGGTCGTTCGCACTTTGACATTGTCCGGACATGTGATGGTTGGACTCTCGTCGTCTGTTTGGATATGAAATCGAGGTGGAAATCGACATATTGGCTGGTTTTGTTTGATTGGTTTGTTTACCTGACTGCTTAGAAAGCAAGGGTTTGCTTAAAAGTAAGCAATCAGAGGACCGACGGCTTAAGTCCTCTCCGAGGGACTTGGTAATGAGGATAAGTGCCTTACCGAATGGCACTAGCACATCGAGTTGGTTTCGAACCCGGGACCTCTCGGTTACGAGACCATTGCTCTTCCTCTGAGCCATCGCGTCTCCTCACCTTTCACTTCCGATGATACATAATATACAGTGAATGCGGTGCCGACGTCGAGGCCACGAGTTTAACATTCGGAAGTCTGGAAGTCAGATTCCGATTAAGAATCACCAAACGCATGTATTTCCTTCTTATATCGAATTAACATAAAATCAGTATTTTTACATGGAGGAAGGAGACAAGATTCCCTAAACACAAAAGCGTTGCCTGGTGATCATCATAACAAATCATGATATTATAGATCAGCAAAAATCTAAAAGAATATTTTAGAATAATGTTTTCAAAGCGCGGGATTTTGAAAAATATATCAGGCTAACTTTAGGGAGCTTGTGGGAGTTAGGACAGTGAATCTTCGAGAGAAAAAATCTGCGGCATTTACCTACGAGTTTTACCACAAAGCTGCATGTGCTGCTCATTCTCGTGACGGGGTCCTCAGCCACGAAGGTGAATCGCTGCCCGTCCCTGAACCTCTCCGAGTACTCCACCACCCCTGGTAGGATGACATCGGTGGGTCCCTCGGTACGGTAGACGGGCACCGTCTGGCCGTTGACGTCGCGGCCCTGGATGTCCAGATCGATGGTACTGTGACTGGTGCCGACATCGAGTGGGAAGGTGACGATCTCGTCGACGGGACAGTCAATCATGATGAGGTTGTCGTCGTCGCCTTGCGGGAAGAGAAGTAAATGCGATGTTTGGTTTGTTATTGAGCGGGGATCATACATACTGGACAGACCTACATCAAGTGTTGTCTATGATTCAAATGATTTTATTTCTTATGCAAAACATAGTACAATGAATAAGAATATTATCACAAATATACAATGAAACGACAAATATAATCAAAATAGCACGAGAAAAGTGGAAACTAGAAGCAGAGCTTATTGAAGTGTTAGTTCCTCACATGCTGATTTACAATACATCTTGAACAAAGTATACTTAGAAAGTCAATAAATAAAAAATATGTAGCAAAGGAAATTTTGGATGGGGGGGGGGGAATAAAAGACAGGAAAAATGGAGGAAAATAGTAAACGGCAAAAAGAAAGAAAGATAAAAAAAGGAAAATGAATGATTGCAAAAGAACTAAACAGAACTATAAGAACTAAGCAGATTTGGGAGGCTATTATCTTTACTTTTTTCAAATCATATGAATAGTCACGATTAGCATGATAGAGGTAAGGTAATGAGCGTCGCTATAGAGGGTATGGTGTATGGGCTCTTTGCCAAGTTGTCTCTCTAGTTTTATAATATCCTTCCCTTTTATACAATAATTTGAGTTATCCCATTTCGTGTCAAAGATAGCCATAATTAAGTTGTGCCACATGTTCTCATTATATTCGAATCGATCGATAAACTTGATCTAAAAAATCCCCTCTGTCATTCAAAATGTTCCACTGGCGACGCCCCTACTCGATCATTGACATTGATTCACCATAGATTTGCACCCCCATTGACAATTCTGTAATACATAATAAATTAATAAGATCTATAGTCATGAGAATGGTAGAGTGAAGCTTGAACTGGAGGGTGTTTCACAAACTTGTCATCAGAGACAAATGACAGTTTTTGTTATAAGCTACTGAAATCCTTGCTTCTGATTGGTTATCAGCAGATTTGTCACTGATTGTTGTCATTAAAAAAGGGCTTTGTGAAACAGGTCCCAGATCTCTTCCTTTCACTTATTCGTTTTGCCATTCTCCTACCTTGCTCTCCAACCAAGATCCTAAAGTCGCACGTGGCCGCGTTGTCGGATGTATCATAAGCCGTGGCCGTGATTATGACTGGGTCGGGTGATACGGGTAGTCTGACCCCATTGATGTGGGAGTAGGTGATAGGGTTACTGGAGCGGAGGCCGACGTTGTCTCTGGCCACCGCTGGAGGCCAGAAGACCTCGATATCTGACGAGGAAGTCTGGAGCTCCCGGTTTCCTGGACATATTATGTTCGGCGCTTGGTTATCTGGAGCGGGTAAAGACAGTGGGGAAAGTATTCAGTGGGGACCATTATGGCTACGGGGGGACAGGGGGAACGTGCCCTCTTCCAGTTGAGTGGAAAATGAAAGTGGAAAGAGGAAATGGCAGTAGAGATAAATAGACAACAATGACAGATTGGAAAGTAAGGTGAAATGAAATTGCACGCTTCCTTCCCCTTCCTCATCTCCTTCACATTTCATCCAACTGTTTAGATCGATAGGCTATGTGGGGCGTCGCTAGAGTAGACCTAGGCACGAGGGGGTGGCACCACTTCCATTATTTCTGTCTGCAATTTCACGTTGCTCTCGGAAAATACGATCATCTTGTGTCGGCAAATAAAAATATTGACAAGTATTATTTTTGTTTGTATAATGAAAATCTGTTATTACGCACGTCATAACATTTTGTTGTTGTTGATAACCTGAGGACTTTGTCGGCAGATGAGGAAATTCTGAAAATTTTTGAAGTGTTTTTTCTTCAGCTTACTCGGCAAACATGGGCCGACAACCCCCTTAACCCCAAAATTAGCGGGCAATATAATTTCATAACGCTTGAAATGGACCATACATTTACCATGCGATATAGGCCCAACATAATATAGAATGAATACAATTTCGATAATGACCTGTTAAGATAAGCTGGAATGAGCAATCACTGCTTGTATCCATTGCTCCTGTCATCCTTAGAGTCACTGTCACACCCTCCCTCAAAGCGGCGCTGAAGTCCAGCCGGGTCGGGTTCGATAATACGGGTCCGGCGATGATGTCGTAAGGGGGAGCACCGACGCCGAGGGCCTCGTCGAGATCGACGTTTGCGTAACTTTGGTCAGTCTCCAGCGGAAATTGGAATGTCTCCGGACAGTTATAAATGCCTCCAGCTTGATAGAAATGGTGACATAGATTATCAAGATAAAAAAATTGTACGGTTTGCAAGCATTTTCAAAGCCTACATGAGTTCAAGGCAATCGTTGAAGTTTTCGCTTTGCCGAATAAGCAACAAACTACAAAAAGACTTGAGTCCTTTCACGCACCAAGACGATGAAATTGAATTCAAATTAACGGATATCTTCTACATTTTAAGATACACATTTTTAAAATGCATTTCTAATGAGGTGGCAGTGTTTCAAGTGGGTGCTTGCTACGATATGATTCTTTGTCCGTAGTTCTTGAGTGTATACGTGAATGCGAAAGTAGGATTTCTAAACTGTCTTAAAATAGCTTAATACATCTGGATATAATGACCGGTTCAGTGACACAGTATTTTCTCTTTTCTCATATAAATTAAATGAATGAGATCAAAATTCCATGTGCATGCGTAGTTCTTGAATATCTTTTTTTTTGGGGGGGAGGGGGGGCTGGCTTGAGGGCTTGGGGTTTCTGCATTTCTTTAATGCCTGTTCTTCGCTTAAATTCAGTTATAATCAAGATAAGCTGGGGGCTCGAGCCCCCCCCCCCCCCCACCCCTCCTCTAGAATCTTCAACTGTAACAGTCACATATTGAAAAATAATGAAAATATTATGTACATACCTCCAGTGACAACATTCGAATACCTGTTGGTCCAGTAAACAGGGAGTGACTCGACCACTGTGACTCTGTGGCCATCAAGATATGAGAAATAGATGACAAAAATGAAAGTAAAGCATTAATGGTTAGATGATGCCAGGGAAGAAATCTCTCTGTATTGTAGCTTTAATATGCATTTCAATTCCGGGTTTGTCTTTGATAAACTGATAGCTATCATAATCTGAATTAGAACAGACTTCTCTCGCCCTCACATCGAACATCAGTATTTTCTTCCTTCTGTATACTTTTGCTTCCTTGATCATGTAATGTGATAGCCATGACCCTATTTATATAGTATGTCCTTTTGGTATGTCAAATTATTGTTAAAACAATGTTTTACTTAACAGAACCATTGTTTTGCAAGACGGAATATTCTTATATGCGACTCGATTTCCATCAAGTTTTCACTGGTGTGTTTTGATATGTTTTGTTAGTTGAAACAAGTAATCGAATGAAAATGCATTGAGAAAAAAAAATCTATAAAGAAATATTCAATCATGAAAGCCACTTTCTCTCAGAATACAATCCAATCAACTTCAGAACTCAAAATAATCGTTAAGATAAGTTAGTCAACAAAAAATAGAGTACTGGTGTATATGGAAGTGATAAGGAAGAAAGAAAGAAAGGAAGAAAAGTAAAGAAATGAAGGGAAAAAATAAAATGATCAATAATTGCAAAATGAAAGGGGGAAAAGAGGAAAAGATTATAAAAACTGATACACCTATGATAATACTTACACAAAATATATGTTACCACGCAGTGACATAGGTGCCCGCCAACCGACTTCCACCCGAGTCTTGCTATCGCTTGAAGTATGTGTCAATGTATTTAATGCAGGCCCACCGGGGCATGTTCGGTGTTGGGCCGAAGAGGGCGTCGTCTCAAAGAAACCAACAGGCATGGTCTGGCCAACCAACCGGGCTTGGATGAAAAAACCACGAATGCTAGTGCCGGTGTTTGTTGATATCGTCACTGAAAGAAAGAAAAGTAGATAAACCGTTGCTCATAAAATTTGAATAATTATTTTACCCCCTTTTCGTGAATGGATTGTGGGGATATGATTTTTTTTTCTTGATAGACAAAGTGAGTATCTTCTCAGAACTTGACTGATCAATTTTTACGATCCCTTAGTTCTGAGAAGATATAAGGTTTATCAAATATCAAGAATATTGTCACAATCATTCATGAAAAACGGTTAAAAAATAATCCAACTTTATAGCCTTTTTTTTAAAGGTGAGGTATCTTTGAAATGTGATTCTCTGAACTTGTTGACGTTTTGGGGTCAGTTATGCTTCTCTGTCGAATCGTACTTTCATGAATGTTCTTTTCTTATAAAGAATGATGTAATCACACAATATTGTATGATTGTTCACATTTAATAATTTTGTGTTATTTCTGTGTTAAAGTAGCCTTTACTTTTGTATCCGCTTTTCTTTTTGTTTCAAAGTTATGCGCAGTTGAGTATGAATATAATTGTATAGAAATTGCGCAATATAAAGTAACCATTATTATTATTATTATTTTACGTCATTTGTGGCGAGTCTTACGTTTAAAGGTACTATGTCCCATTTGCAGGCCAAAAAAATGAAAGAGTTAAATTCCAACTGCATTTGAAAGATAATACTAATTTAGAACTTCCCTAAAAAAGGTGGGGCTTGAAAATGTCTTCAAGTGGGAAAATAACGACCATTAGTTGTCAAATCGACTTTAGGGCTATAGAGCCCAAAAGTAATAGTCTTGATTTTCAGACGGTTGCACCGAATGGTCATACGTTTTATGCTGCGCAAAGATTCAATCAGTTTAATCTTGGCCATCACAAGAAGTGGGTTATTGATGTAGACAAATGCTCATGTACCCTTTACAACTCTTTTCATGTATGCTATTACCAAAGAAGAAAAAAAGCCAGTCAGTCACTCAATAGTGTCTGACAGTGAAGTCTAGCAAGTAAACGGGTTTCCTTGCATAATTTGAATATGAGGACACTGCTAACGTTTAAATTTTACAGATAGGACATACATGACATATTCATAATTCCTGCAAAGTTCTACAGCATTTGAGGTTGGCTGCAAAAGGGACATAGTAACTTTAAAATAGCTATATTTTATAGTTTAAGTTTACGAGTAGTAATGTTTCCTGACTTTATACTTATGATCATCGTTTTGATGTAGCCAACATTCTGCAATCCATTAAACGAATTCCGTGAAAACAAAAAGTAATACAAACAAGTGTATAATATTAGAGAGGTACCAAAGACGGATAAGAGAAGAGAAGAGAAGGCACATTTTGGTAAAATATTGTCAGTACGTCTGTTTGGAACCAGAAGGGCGTTATCTCTGTGTAAAGGGATAGGGTTGACGCCCTTCTGCCTGCAAACTTGCCCAGATGAGCCAGCAAAACGTTATGTTGTTGCTCTTTTTCTTTTAAGATGTAAAATTGTATAATATTGAAAAAGAAAAAAATAAGTCATAACTCATGACAACATTTCCACGCAAATGGAAAAGGGGCGGACCTGTCAAAATAATGGCGCTGGAGTGGGAGAGTTGTCCGATTTAGATCATTCTGTAAAACAGTAAATCGACAACCTGTCATTAAAACATCCACTATTCATATATGCAGCCGTATACTTTGAGTTACAGGCTACAGCATAAGCACATACAATATATTGCACTGAAAAGTGGCGGTGAACCTATCGTTAGATTGATATGTACAAGAGTACTAGTTATTATTCATACCATCAAATATATAGGTGGAGCATATTATGTAGTACTATATATCTTGTGAAGACGGGCATATGTAATAAATCGGAGTGTGAAGCCGATCGATTTATCCGTGTGACCGTGATCGCGTGTTGAACCAACAGTAGTGAGAAGATGATATACACGCCCTGGTTTATATCCGTTTGGTCTACAACTAGTTTGGTCAACATCCAACCAGTTTACTAACCACATGGTCTAATAATCATTTCGTCTACTTATCATTTGGTCTAATGACCATTTAGTCCAATCTCCAATACGTCTACTACTCATTTGGTCTAATTGCCAGTCGGTCTAATTTTCAATTTGTTTTAATGTCAATTTTGTCTACTATTCATAATAATAATAATAATAATAATACATAACATTTATTAGGCGCTTAATACAGGTGTTTCTAAGCGCACCATTGTCTGACTTAAAATTAACAACCAACATTAATGGTCTAATAATCGTTTAATCATGAACAATAATAATCACCAAATGATTATTAGACCGTATGGATGGTATAGAAGAAAGGTAGCATATTGGGTCCACTCTCATTTATGCTTTATATAGGCTAAATGATTTCTGTATATCGTCTGACATTATTGTCATTCATACTTTTTGCCGATGATACTAATTTATTTTTTCTCACAGTAATCCACTTACTTTATCAGAAACTATCAATATTGAACTATTAAAGATTTCTCAGCGGATCGGAGCTAACAAATCATCTTTAAATGTTCAGGGAAAAAAGAAGCTTTTTAGTAAATCAATAGATTCTGTGCCATTTAATATTGTTTTTGATAATAATATGTTAAAAGAGGTGCCTCATATTAAATTTAGGAGAGTAACTGTCGATTGCAAACTTTCATGAAAATGTCATATTGATAATATTTGTAAAACCGTTTCGCGTAATATTGGGGTAATAAATGGATTCAAAACTTGTCGCCCAATGTTATGCTTGTTTACTCATCTGTTATATTGCCATACCTGAATTATGTTTTTCTTGCTCGGGGGTACTCACCAATCTCACCAATCGTTGTTAGATAGATTATTGTTATTACAATACGCTCCCATACAGACCCATTTTTAAAAAATAATCAATTGTTGAAAACTAACGACTTGTGCGTGTATACATTTTGGGCAATTTATGTATAGGCCTAAAATATCATAATGATATATCACCTTCAGCTTTTGATCTTATGGTTTTTTAATCAATCAGTTCATAATTACCCAATTAGACAGTCAAATGAATTTCATTTGCCCCATTTTAAGAACTCTATTAGCTCAGAACACATTTATACTTATGATGGTCCCAAATTTTGGAAAACTCTTGATAAAGCACAAAGCATTCACTCTCACCACATTCTTTTAAAAGAAAATGTTAATTATTATTATTATTGCAACGTTGAAAGAATACTTGATTAATAGTGTTGTTATTAACAAAAACGTAATTTCAAGATTAATCCCAATTAGTTCTTGTAATTAGTAATTCATAATTAAAATTGTGCACTTAGTCTCTCTCATCATGCTCTCAATACTTCCTAATTTGTATGTCCTTCAGTCATGCGGTCTACATGAAAAGGGATGGGTGGTGGGTGTAGACTACACCCACCACCCACCCCTTTTCATTTGTATAATCTTGCCCATGTAGTTCATAATTCTACCCTTGTGCTTCGACACTGCGTCTTATACGTTGATACCTGTTCTCTTCAGTAGTCGCCGTAGACACAACACTTGGGGCTTTTTATTTTGTATTCTTGTGTTAATTTGTTATAACATCATTTGTTGAGGGGTCCACACTCTGACAAGCCATGCTTTTTAGTGGATCCCTCCATTTTCACTTGACATAAGCTATAAATATACAGTAATATTTGTATTTTTCTTCTTTGTTTAGATTTAGATATGATACGACTATCTTATAATTCCTTTAAACTTAATTAAGAATAATGTAAATAATGTTTTTTGTTATGCAAAGAAAATAGTACAAGTACACTCGTACAATTACTCTTGCATACTTTGTAAAAAGTTGTGTGTAATTTATTTATTGTATATAATTAGTATTTTTCATTTTGAAAATGAAAATGAAAATTTGAACTTGAACTTGAATAAATTATTTAATTAATTAATAAATTAATATACATATGTATGAATATATGATTGTATATACAAAAAAAGCAACAAAATAAACACATAAATAAATAAAATTGTGAAGAAAGTTGTCTTACTTGTAACCTTCCCGCCGGGTTCATACGATGCCGTATCTGTGGTGATCGTATACGGGAAGGGAGTCGTGCTCGGCGACGTCCCCGGGTGTTGTGGCGTGAATGAAGAGCAGGCTGACATGGGCGCACCGTTTGGATAGCCACGAACAGACGCCAAGAACTTGGCAGTGAGAACGATTGTCAAATGAAAAATGGAGGCTTGCATATTTGATTCTTGTAATCTGCTTGCTTATAACAAAATATGGTTATATCGGTAGGCTTATTTCACCTGTCGAGTTCTGCTTTTGTTCAAGTCGTCACAAATTTGTCATGATACATGCCTTTATGTTGTCGGTTATATCGCATGGATTGTGAGTTGGTCGAGTGGTTGTGTTTCTCTCTTCACCGACAAATAGACTCCGACGGGCCTCGGTGCGAACTGATTCGAGTCCCGGGTTCGCGTCTTTCGGATGATGACGTTAAAACTGAGCCTATCCCTAGAGATGAAGAATGAAAGGTAAATAATCATTTACTTCCCACTCGACTGTAAAAACTCCAAAACAGACACACGTTTCTAAAACGTAGTCTAAAATGACATTTTATAGTTTTATGAAAGGAATAGTTAACATCCTCTTTTTAAAAAATCACGTCAAATGAATAACCTGGACAAATATTGGTCCTATATAGAGCAGTATACTATAAAGGTTTGATGAACGAGAAGCTAGTGACGATACGAATGCAACAACACGGAATTCAACAAAATAAATCAAGAAACTAATTTTCAAACAGAGGAGTAAATTCATTTGATTATTTTCAAGACTGTCGCTCCATAATACTTCATAAACATAAAAATAAGTGGAATAAACGATTACCAAGTAGCGTGCTCTAAAGCGATGGTGTAATCCTTTTTATCATCTGACACAGGTACGAATAGAAACGATCTCAGCGCCAATCAGAAATATACTCTCTCACTCGAAAGTTGCTCCATTGAAATTCGCTCAAAAACTGAAGCCGTCATGATTATCCATTTCGGAATAAAATTGAATCCATAAGCTGCTAATATGATTGTCTACAAGACAACTCTATTAAGATATTACAATCACAAAAAACTATAACCCCTAATTAGGTTTCCTGTCAGCAGTGCATTGTATACTTTCTCTTTGTGTAAAGACAAATACCACTCTTATTCATTCTACTTATTGATTAATATATTGTTCGATTGCGATGAGAAATTTCTTGTGAGATCATACGAGGGGCATCACAGGACTATTTCTAAAAGGGGGCGTCCGTCCAAATCTGCTGACTTGTTTGCTGAAAATCTTGAACAAGATACTGAAAGAAGAAACAGAAACGTCGTTTGTCTTTAAGATTTTCCAATAGACTAAAAACAATATATGATTTGCAAATAGAATATTTATGGAGGGGTATCACAACCCCCACCCCCCCCCCCCCCTTTCCTAGCGACCCTCCAGAAATCATTACATGGGTGGATGTGTACGACGTGTTCTAAACGAATTAGGTGTGGCATCATAAGATGGCCCTGAAAGCTTTGTTAGAAGGCGTGAATTCAGTATACACAGCTGTAACAGTTGTGAATTCGCATCGCTATCCTATTGAACAGGTCTAACTAACCAATGGCTATATGATATACCTACCATGCCTCATGGTAATTAAATTGAAGAAAAAACACACATCAACTGTAGGTAGAACATACATTTTATTTCTATATGATGGTGATAATGACAATGATAATAATATGCTAAGTGCCAAATATTTAATCCCCTTTATTCTGCAATGATTTTGTTTCTTTCAAACTCTCTTTGAATTGTTCGAATGTTAATCTCTCTCTCTCTCTCTCTTTATCAATTTCAGTTCAGTAGAACAGGGTGTCGAGAGGGAAGGAGAGAAAGGGGCGTGGCTTACGGCATCCTCTATTTCTTATTATCCTCCTAGTATAGTCCTTTCTTAATTGCTTTCGTTATTACCGATTCTCTTTTTGTGCGATTCTCTCCCCTCTGCCCCCCCCCCTCCCTTCTCACTCTATGTGTGTACTAGAATGTGTTTTCCGCTATCTCTCTCTCTCTCTACCTCTCTCTCCCCCTCTCTCTCTCTCCCTCCTTCTTCATTCCTTTATAGTATTCCTTGCTGATCCTCTGTCTGTTCTCTTAATGTAAGTTCCACATAAAAACACAAGCAGGTACATTCGTGAACACATCAATTCCAAAGGAACAATCATTATTAGATTTGTAATTAACAGGTGCACTGTGTGTCTTTATTTTCTTGCATGAACATATATCCCTCCACCCCAAAAAAAAAAACGATTTAAGGAATTTGACATCACACCTGCTAAAAAGAAAATGGACACTACGTATAAGATCACCGTAATCAAAATATTGCTTCATAACTACACATACTGTAAAGAATAAATTCAACATCTGAAATAACATTTCTGAATCCATCCATATTAACCCACGACTGTTCCTTGGCCAAGAACAAATAGAGGATACTCTGAAAAGAATGTATGCTTTCGTTGTTTACTTTGTCCATCCAAGATCACATGATCATGAAAGTACACTTGCGTCTCCTCCGCTAAGAGCTACAAGGGCGCTAATATTAGAAACATATTAAATGCCCTTCTGCTTCTCAACAGGAAAAGCAATCTGATTAGGAGAATGATTAACTCTCACACATTTCACTGTAGTAAGGGGGTGATATAAAACAGAGATTATATGATAAATCAAACCATAAAACAGGGTTCACATGCCCCATAAACAAAATCTCATACAACTTTCCCCCACAGTATCTAATGATGTAAATAACCTTTAATTCTTTATTCATCATTGATCGAAACCCTGAATTGCCACATTGAGTGAAGTATACAATTCATGTGTGTGACAAAAGTTTACTATGGCAGTCCCACTTGTTCCAGTGGTCGACCAAAGCCATCAAAGAGTTACAAAATAAAACATTCTCTAAATACTTCATGTACCAGGAGTACAAGCAGTTGCTATCTTGTAAATGTGAGTTTCTAGTAAATGTACATGCATACAACATTTCATATTTTTGGTTATATATATTGCTTCCTAGACTCACAGTGAATGGGTGTGAATAAAGGCACTGTTTATTGTACATGAAATGACATCACGTTTTGATTATCAAGCTATTCTATTTTGACTACTATCTTTTATCTAATGCAACTACCAAGCAGAGCGATGCAGATAAGAGACAAAAAAGAGACATTTTGTCTGTTTGAAATCTTTAAAAAAAGATTTATTCCTTGTTGGATAGGTTTCAGAGATTGATTGGGTTGAAGCTATTTAAAATGTCATGATTGTCTATGAAATTGCCATAAATAGATACAATACAAACCAACAAAACAGATAGAGGAAGTATTAATTTATGGTATAGGGACACACAATTATAATAACAAGTAATAACTGCACTATTTAATTTGTGATGATTTCTGTTCCCCAACAATTTCAAGATTATGACAAGAAGAATGAGAGAGATAAAAAAAATCACCAAAAATATATATCACTGGTAGAGAAATACAGTAAAAAAGCAGACCATGCAATTCTGCAGGTATGTCATCTATCACAATTAAACTCTACAAAGATTTCTTTTCTATTACAAAAATGATTTTTCATACTATGTATTAGATACTATTGATAGTAAAACCATTGAAGAGAATAAAGCAGCGCAGTAACTATTAGCTATGTATGACAGTGCAAGGGAATCTGGATGACTTTCCACCTATACTTTCTACGAATGTGAGAACAATAACACACTGATTAGAACAGATGTATTCCTCAGATATAGACAAGTTTGAAATTATATACACACGAAAAACCGAGGTCAAACAATCAGGGATCTAGGCCATACAGTTTGATTTCTTAGCGGAACCACTACCATTGTTATGATTTTAATTGATGAAATATTGCATAAACTGCATGTGAATTTGAAAAACTAGACAAGCTATACATCTATTTCCTGAAAGAAAGTGTTCTGTTGTTGCTGTAAATTTGTACATCTAGGTAGAACTGGGGACCTGTTTCACAAAACTGGTCGTCAGTGACAAATGACAGTCTTTGTGATAAGCTACTGAAATCCTTGCTTCTGATTGGTTATCAGCAGATTTGTCATTGATTTTGTAATTTGTCATTGAAAAGGGCTTTGTGAAACGCCCCCCCCCCCCCCTTGAGGCAGGAAGGAATGGAGGCAGTTTATACTCCTTTCTTGTCGACGGTGAAAGGCTCCTCTACTTCAATAGTGCCGCTGTCAGCGATGACGACATCTTTCGCAGGTTTGTCATTACGCCCCGTCTTGGTACTTTCAATCTTTCTCACGACATCCTGCAAAAATTAAATAAAACAAATTTTTTTTTACAAGTACCTGTGAAAAATTGTAATATCAGTCTTAACCTTCAGTCAAGAAACTAATAGCAGTGGAATGCAGGGGATTCTAAAGAATTTTGTTGATTGAACTGCTACTGTGACTCATTTTCAATAGTTTCCTACGGAGTCTTGTACCAAAAGAAAAGTTTATGACTCCATGTTCCACATTGTATGTACACAAAAATGATTTTCATTTCCTTCGTTGACTGATGTCAGCATAGCTTAATCAGCGCTAATTAATAGATTACTATTTTAAGATATAACCTTGAAAGAGATATCGCATGAAACATATGAATGGGTTGTTGGCTGTTTTCATATGATTTTAATAATATGGAAAACTGGAAATGTTTCAAACAACATATTCTTCTTTAAATTCCATAAGTTGTCCTCTTTTAAAAAGAATGTTGACAACTTCATGATCAGTTTTGCTGTCATTTTATATTTTAATCAGTCAAAATAGATGGTACATGTACCCTCATATTTCTTCATGTCAAAAAAACAATGTGGTTCTTAAGTTCTATTACTGATATAAAATGTAACATGTGTCACATTAGGTTCAAGACTTTAAAGTCATTTCCATGATAAGAAAAAAAAAAAGAAGGGCAAAAGAGATGCAATTAAAAAGCATGAAAGATGCATCATAGCTTCAATATGCGATTCTTTTCTTCTGATCACGAGGTGAACCACTCACCATTCCTTCTAAAATTTTTCCAAAGACCACATGCTTGCCATCGAGCCAGCCTGTCTTGATGGTTGTAAGGAAGAACTGGGATCCATTGGTGTCCTTGCCTGCGTTGGCCATGCTCAGCCACCCAGCACCGTAGTGGCTCAGCTTGAAGTTCTCGTCCTTGAATTTGTCACCGTAGATGCTCTTACCTGAAGGAAAAATAAAACACAATAATTGCTTTTGATACATCCCTGTTCAGATATGAAAAGATAAATCAAATGTAACAAGAACGGTGTGCTTCATATTTCTGCAACTATGACACAAGGGGGGAGGGGTGTTTCACAAAGATACTAAGTCAAACTTGACTCTAAGTTGGACTTAAAACTTATGGAGAGCCATTTGTAGCCTTAAAATAAAATATAAAGTTCAAATATTTTAGACTTTTT
>JAVYIG010006885.1:0-110218 GCA_035222895.1 Strongylocentrotus droebachiensis
TTTGATGATCAGTATTTGATCGCGGTGGCGTTCGAGGATTTGATCCACATGCACGCGCCGAAATGCAGAAATCGAAAGCAAGGTTTAGAATTTCAAAGCTTCATAATGATTATGCCATCGACAAAATGTAAAGGATCATTCGGAAAGATATATTTAACTTGGGACTTCGTTTGATTTCTTTGGACACAGTCATGATAACTTGAAATTTTACCAGGTTTTAGAATTGCTGGTTTACAACAGAGCTTTAATGCTTGGAATCGATTTTGAATTCAGTCCTTTGCAAATATTATTTATCTGGTCCACGAAATTATCCGCGAACTTTACAATGATCGGGCGTATAACTTTCAAACGATTAAACAAATTTGCTTGAAACCCTTTTAGCTGATTATCTAGTCAATGATTTAAGACCAGCTGACATTGACTCCCTTCCTCTCCATGTTCACAAGGGTGGGTTCTAGAAACATATTTCAGGGGGGTTGGGGGATTTGGAAGGGCTTTGGGGTTTTTATATAAATTTTCGATATTTGACTTGCTTAAATTAATTTAAAATTGAGATTTTGTTGTGGGGGGGGGGGGGCTAAGAAAGATTTTGAGGCATACGGGGTGGGGGTAACTTTCCAAACCCCCACCCCCTCCATTTTCTGTATAATTGTGGTAGGGGGGAATTAAAACCGATTGATTCTGATTAATGATAATGCTAGCTATTACATTTTTGAAAGACTGCTGTCCGGAAGCGTTTTCGAAACGTCGATGTAATGATAATGATATTAATGATTATAATAGTAGTTATATTTTGAAAGCACTTAATGTTATATTTCTTATGTAGTACATAGGAACTGATGTATAATGTTTGGTTTTGGAATGACCAAAGAGAAAAGAAATTGATTCAATCTTGAAGAAAATCGCTTGCACTGCACATAGAATGAGTATATGGGACTACACACACTAGTGGAATGAAAAAAAAATTCAAAGTTTTCCAGCTATTTCTTGCAATAATTCGGATATGAGCATTTGAAGAGCAATAATGTTTTCAGGGGCCCGTTACATGTGCTCCTTGAAATCCAAATGGTTTGCCTGTCTTAAGAAAAGAAGGAGAAAACCCAGAAATTGTTTTTGTACATGTTTTTATCAGAATCCCAACCTTCTCTTTAACCATCTCGGACTAAACCCATAATGCGATATTCTCATGACCTAGTTGTCTTGGCCCCGAAGGCAGATTATCCCTCAAAATCGGATGTGGACCTCCTTTGAGTAATGTCATTAGCCCCAGAGCTAATGAAGAACAGTTGTTTGAAAAGCCTGGATTTTTGTTTTTTGCTCTCCCGGCCGAACATAATTCAGCCTCCATAATACCTCAAGAAATGACAATGCAATAAATTCGAAAGAGACAAGGTGTAATAATTTCTGTATAGCATTTGATATTTATTTTCGTCATGGTTTATCCATATTTTGTTCTGACTCAGAACATATCCAACTTTAACATTATTAATACAAAATAAATTAATTAATAATGAATAGAAAAAAAGTAAATAAATGAATGAATGAATTATTAAATACAGAAATAAATAAATAAAGAAATTAAGAAATGAATGGATGATATCATTGTTATACATCAATCAAAGTAATATTATCCAAGATGTATAACTTATTTCATCAATCCTATATATCATTGTCAGTAATCTGCTTGACAAAGTGCAAGGAATAATTGAAAATCATAATATAATCAATTAAATACATATTAGATACGAATATGTGAATTTGATATTTTTTTTATAGAATTCAAGTTAATATCCTTGTCATGGCTCGAGGAAAAAACAGATTAGAGCCGTGCTTTATAACGTGTACATAACACCTGATCATGCATATAATCGTTATATGCTTTGATTTCATGTAAATCACTATGGAGAGACTTTCATTTCTCCCCTTGTCTGTGTTTTTTTCTTTAAATCGAAAGTTAATATTATAGGGAAAGTCCCACTGAATGCCAAAATTTGGCAATTTGAATAACATGCAGCTTTGGGACAAATATCAGAAACTCCCATGTTGTGCGGTGAATTCGTGTAATTCAGTTTCAGTTTTTAGTTTCAGTTTATTTTCATATATTTGGATTAAAGGATTAATTGACGAAGCATCTGTTTGATTAACTCGAACGCTTTTTTTCTGACCGACATTAGAAAACATCAGAATTTATATAATTTGATCAAGTTAATCATGGTGTCAACCTTATTAAACGACAATCCTGTTTCAAAACAGTAGAAAGTAAGGGGCACGTAAAATTATGTTTCACTTGTAAATGAATTTGTACACATTATCAATATGTTTTAATACTAATAACCTTTTTAATAAAGTTCAATTTTTGTGGATCTCGTCGTGTATGGGTCAGACATCTTTAACCAATACCATCGTCAGGCTGATCAAAAATTCAGATTTATCTCGCTCTCAGTTGCTTCCTCCTTTTTTTCAGTTATCATGTATTTTGAGATATGACTTCAAAGAACGAAAAAACATAAACAAATAATAACATTTGTGTTGATCAGATAAAAGGTTGCAAGAGTGAACACAATCCGGGATCAGATAAAGTGATTGAATACGACTGAGTCAGATCTTTCGTGACAGAAATCCCATAGGCGGGTTAATCGCAAAAGCACCCTTGGAGATACTGATTTTGAAACTCAGATGAATTTGCAAAATATTTTCAAATTGGATTGTTTAAATGCATTGCTAAGCCCCCAAATGTAGTGGTAAGCACGATGTGTCATACACGATTTTATAATGGTAATTGATGAATAACATGATGGACACTATTAAAAATGAATGCTGAATATTTCCGTCTTGCTTATCATGCTTATGAAAGTGAAATATAAGCAAACAGGCTTTAGATATAGCATTTGTATTAATATTTGACTGCATTCCACATCGGTTCTGGTTTTTAATTTCAAACTATCTTTGATGGGCGCTTGTTCTCTCTCTCTCTCTCTCTCTCTCTCTCCCTCTCTCTCCCTCTCTCTCTTTCTCTCTCTCTCTCTCTCTCTCTTTCTCTCTCTTCCTCTCTCATCCTTTCTCTCTCTCTCTCTCTCTCTTTCTCTCTCTTCCTCTCTCATCCTTTCTCTCTCTCTCTCTCTCTCAGTAATAATTTAGTGCTTCGCCGGGGGTGTTAACTTCTGGATTGTGTGGAAATTAACTTGACCTTTTTCTCATGATTTGTTAAGTACGTGTCCAAACCAAAGATTGATTTAAATTGATACGGTTAAATGTTAGCTTATAATCATAATGTTTGTGGGTTCGTGTATAGCGCTCAAGGTATGCCAAACTTGACATACGCACTTTCAAGTAAAGTATATCGCCACTCATCTTATGTACGAGTTTACAATAACATGTAACTCCCAAACCAAAATGGTCACGGTGAACACTTATAACATGTTACCGACCCCCCCCCCCCCCCCCCTCCTCCTACTCTATTCATGTTATTGCTGCATATAATCATGATCTCTCCTGGGATAATAATCGTAGAGATAGTGCATACAACAATAGCAGTATTGATCTAAGCAGCGAGAGGGCGGCACATAGCCAAAATCGCATGTCTTATCTGAAAAATTCACAAAAGGCAAACATTTATGCTTTAAACGCTAAATCTCATGAATATATGGTTTAGTTGGTCATCAAACAAGAGGGCCTTTCCAGGTAAGTGCGAGTTATTCCTTTTCTTCTCTTCATTCTTTAGATCTAGGTTTGGGGGTTAAATCTCTCATTGTTGGGTAGCAGTAGCATCTACATAAATTCCTTATCTGTTGGTCCAAAATGACCTACGACTATCCCAAGGGTTGATTGAAATTGAAATTGAAATTGAAATGATTTATTAACATAAAAAGAAATCATCACAGCCACAGAATCAATTGCAAAATCTTTTTACATACACAATAGGTTTTTACTCATTCGGGGACAGATTTACATAAAATAAGATTAAACAATTGAGGTGAAAAAATAGCTGTGGACATGAAAGGAATTAGGTCCACTTTCTAATCACAAATTATAATGTAGATTGGGTTGAAAGGAAGACTGATGTATTATTATACAGCTATGCGACTACAAAAATATATGGTCATGCCAACCCCCCCCCCCCCCCCCCCCCCCATCTTCCTGAAGACGCCCCTGGACCCTCGTTGTAAACTTGCCGAGGGCTACGTATGCATATCGCATATGTTCAAAAAAATATATATTTGGCACAGACCTTGTGGAGATTATGTCGGTGATTATCTTTGCGAGTGGGACACGATACGGGGGATCAAAACAAGAAACATTAGCCACTTATGCCATCTTTCATTATAGCCTTACCCATGGATGATGTTTAAGACGAAGGATGAGTCATGGTCATTCGGAAAAAGTAGGAAGAGTTTGGCAGGAAGTCAATATTTTCTCCCTGAATAATACTTCTGTACTGTCCTGCTATTTTATTTGTAGGTTTGTTTGTTTGTTTGTTTATTAAAAAAATAATCTGAAACTCGACTATTTATTTCAACCTGTTTGCTTTTGTTTTACTGGTGCCCCAATGCAATCCCCAGACTGTGTATTTCTTACCGCTACTTTTTACATTTTATGTCGATTCTTTGTATACTTGATTACTTCTTAATGATTCATTTGTAAACTACTTTATACATGTATTGTGGATTCTATTTTAATGATTTTGATTTGATGCGATTTGATTTTGTTAACATGCAAAATAGTTAGTGGGCTCTCCCGTTATTTTTATGTCAGTTTCGATGAAGGTCGTAAGTAAAATATCTGGAATGGACCGTTTTCGTAATGTAATCAAATTTAATGTAAAACTCTTTGTTAAGTTCCATGTTAAAATGATTTCATTTACCTGTCACGAGTGATTTTATTTCAAAAATGAGAATACTAATTACATATAAAACGTGTTGTTAGGTAGGACAAGCCATGCTTTGTGTCCTACTTTTTAACTATACTAAATGCATGCAATTCGCATTCTGACTATTGAAATACAATCATTCGTAACAGGTAAGTGAAATAATTTTTAACATGAAACTTAACAAAGATCTGTTCATTAAATCTGATATCATTACGAAAATAGTCTATTCCAGACCTTTGTAATACAAAAGTATTATTGATCAATTCGATAACAAACCTTTTATTAAGCAATTACCATGATCGTAATGGTGTTATCATGAACAATTTTACCGTCAATAATTTCACCGTTCATTTTCTTTGATGTATATTGATGTATCGAAGGAAAGCTTTGAATTTATTATTTTTATACTGTTATGAGTCCAGACCATCCTTGAATGTAATTCACTTAAGTCTAAAGCTAGAAATGCATCGATGAAACGCTTGTAGGCCTACGTGTCGGCGAAATGAGGAATTGCCGTCGGCATGAAATATCAAACTCTTATTTTTTTCACATCCATCACTTTGCGCTAATGCGCGCTAATGCTTTTATTACCCATCTCATTATATATCCATCTTTTTTGTCCTCTTCCCCTTCTGTCTCACCCTTTCTCTCTCTCTCTTTCTCTCCCTCCCTCCCTCCCTCTCTCTCTCTAAATATATATATATATATATCTTAATCACTGTTTCTTTCTCTTTCTCTTACACTCTAAATTACAGGGATTTAAAATTTAAATCTTAAGCCGGATTTGAATGAAATTAAATCCATAAAGATTGATTTTTAATCTTAAAAGATTGCTAAACTGGTTCTTAATCCGAGTTTCAAATATATTTTTTTCAATCCCAAAAGATTAAAAAAAGTTCCGAAAATTAACGGCAAATTGACCAATCCTGGCGATAAGATTTTGTCACATGACAAAGAAGTCCCAAAAAGGATTGCTTTTAAATCTTTATCAGGGTTAATTTTAATCTAGAAAGATTTATAATATAAATCTTTTGAACTTATTTTTTAATCCTTTACAGATTAAAACTTTTTAATCCTAGCGAAGATTAATTTTAAATCCACATCGATTGGTCCCTACCTACAGTACATGAAAGATTTAAAAATAAATCCTATAGATTTAAATTTAAATCCCTGTAATTTAGAGTGTAGCTCTTCCACCCATCCTTTCACTCTTTCCTCTCTAATTCTCTCCTTTTCTCTTCTCTAACCTGGTTGGTACATGATAATTTCAGTTTGTAGGCCATTGAAAACATTATCTGAAATATATAAAACATCATAACTTTGACGAAAGAGAGGACGTAACTCTTCTTCAGAATCCTTCGTCTTTCGCGGCTCTGACAATTTTCAGAACGTCGCCATTGGCCCGAATTCACAAAGCAAGGTTTGAGCTCAGACCAAGGTTTGAGCTCAAACCTCCTTTTGTTTCGCCAAACCTCCCTTTGTTATTTACAAACCTGGTTTGTAAATAACAAAAGGAGGTTTGGCGAAACAAAAGGAGGTTTGGGCTCAAACCTTGGTCTGAGCTCAAACCTTGCTTTGTGAATTCGGGCCATCGTGTTTGAGCTCTGCCCGTTCTCTGACGTATCGCATGGATTCGACCGCTATTGTGTACGTACGTTTCCTTGCTGTAAACTGTAAAATGATCACTGCAGATCACATCGTTTTTCCTGTCGTATTTGTACTTTTTGTCCCGAAATTTCTCCACCTTCAGAGATGCTTCCTACAGCTTGAATATTTTATTGCGATTGTGGTGGTCTGGAAACCAATTAAACGATCTCCCTTGGTTTTTGATGAACAATTTACAACCAAACACTTCGCAGTACACCATAACGCGCACGCCGCGCGCTACATCTGTTCTCCTTGCGATACGTCACAACCCAGAAGCCTTATTTTGAAGGGAAATTTCGACAAAATGGCAGCTTTCTTGGGGAACAGACGGCATCGTAAATAAAGCATAGTAAGGTCTCTTTATTGTATTTGCAGGACGATAGTCTTTGGCCTACAGCAATGCTTTTTATATCAAATGAAACGTTGTTTTACTCTCTATGTGTTGATAATTATGCTTCATAGTTGAGAGGTTAATTCCCCTTTGATGAAGTAAAGATTAACGTCGTAGGGTACATCTCACCCGTTCTCTCTGAACCACTCATCTACGCGCACACATTCTCTCTACCCCCTCTCTCTCTCTCTCTCTCTCTCTCTATATATATATGCCTGTCTTAATCCTCGGCCTAGGTATTCATCGGCAGTATTTCTTTAACATCTTTGCGTGGGCAACATGTTGTCTCCGGCTCTCCGTCTTAAGTGATATCCAATAACACTTCCCCATCACAAAGAAATAATGTAACTTCAGTCATTCAACCAACGACGTTATCTTTTTGACTCGATGGGTGCTGTTGGCAGCTTTGGAATCAACGCAAGCGGTTGAAGGTTACCGCATTGCGCGAGGCGTTATTTGCTGACGTAGATAACTGCTTTGGCCTTTCACACGCTAGCTAAAAACAGCGTTCAAAGCTTGTTTGCACTGGCTTCATAAGGCGCGGGGCGGTCCTAGAAAAAATAATGGCCGGTTGGGTCTTTTGTATCTTCTTTGGGGGCTCTTCTTCGGGCATCTTGCTTTTGTTTTGTACCTCACTTAAATTCATATTTCATCAAGAACTAAGGGAGGGGGGGGGGGGGGGGGGTGAGCAACCATCTCCTAGCCAATGTATAGGACCGCTGCCGAGCTACCTACTCATTATAGATTAGTATCTTCGCTCACTTGGATTGGTAGGGCGTGGTAAAAGAAACCTGTGAAAAATACATGCACCTTTTGGCGTTTTTCATTTTTCTAACCCTTTTTGAACCGAACAAGAACAGATGGTTTTGCCTGGCCTTTCATTTATCCCGTTTCGTAAATCCATTTTCATTGAAAAGGGATCAGTGGGACTGTGGGAGTATGGTTGGATCATATTATTAAGTATAATGGCCCGAAGCTTTCAATCGATTCATGTTTTGGGACGAAATGCATCATCATATCTGATTCATACAGGTGGCATTTGACTTGAAGAATTCGTAGCGATCAACGTGCAGGGGAGGGATGGGGGCAGGGCCCTTGCTCATCCGGTAAAATGGGGTCTTCCTCGGAAGGTATAGGGTTTATCATGCTCAATACTTAAACCCTACCCATACCCCTGCCCCTACCCCTACAACACGCGTGTTTAGGAGGACTCTGTGATTTTTTTTTTGATGCCCCCCCCCCCCTTTAAAAAAAAAATAATCTTGCTACATCACAGTTCGTACCTAGCTTTGTTAACTTCGATTCTTTTTTCCCCCAACAACCTTCCAAATCAATTCATCAACAGTCATTGGGAAGACGGAGGAAGAAAAAAAAATGCCTATGAAATAATATTCCATGGGGCGGGGTTAGGGAGCAAAGATACTTTTCGAAATTATTGTTTTTTTCTTCAGGGAATGGTTTTCCAACAGGTACCCCTTCATCCCCTGAAATTCCGACGTGAAACACCGTCACTCTTTTGCTTCCCGGAGTGCACTTAACTGGTATCAGATATTAAGCCGACTGTGTCCATGTTAGTAAGCTACCGATCGCTTTCACACCGGATTTGTGTAAAGTTGCGTCGTGTTGCGTGCCGAGTACGCCGAAATTAGGCTGCGTATTTATGAAAAAATGTTGCTTCGGCGTATAGTCCTTGCGTAGTCTATGCGTAGGATGGCGACATATGGCGTGTGGTAACGTAACCTGTGCATAGGCACCGCGTTCTTACGGCTTATGCAATTGGCGTAGGGTTGCGTATATTTACGTTGGCCTGGCGTAAAGGGTACGTAAATGCGCATGTAGGATCTAGGGCGCCTTTATACGCTTTGCTGCTTTGTCGGACTGGCGTAGGGTAGCTTACAATTGCGTAGGTATGACGTACAGTAGCGTAGTGTTGAGTAGACTTGTATCTAGTATGCCGAAAGTACGCGAAAAAATAAACATGTTTTTTGCGTCCATCTCGCGTACCCCTTTGCTCCCCTCAGCGTATAGTTATAGGGTACGCAACACTACGCATCTTTACGTATGGCCCGGTGTGAAAGGGGCTTACTCGAAGGAGGGCCAAAATACTATTACCAAACTTCAACACGTTTTCGTTCGTATGAAGGTGTTTGAGTACACATCATGATCACGATGATCTCATAACAGCTATTTCAGACGTCTCGCCATGGTTGTCATCACGAAAGCACCTTCGACATAAAGCTTCCTTTGGGCGATACTTCTATATTACGCGGCTGCGCCAACTAGGAACTTTTAACTAATTTTGCTGCGAGACAAGTTTTCCCTGGGGATCTAGTTTGTTTATCACCACCATGTTCGTAAGATGTCTCTATCCATCATTACTGTGTTTCAATAAAGCAAGGGTTGACAGCAAATCTTTGGAGATGTTCTGACACATCTTCTGACACAAGCAAAAGTAGTCCTGACATAAATTCAAATTTACAAAAGAAGCAACCAGGTAAACACAATTTGTGCATCCCCCCACGTGTTTCCTGCTCACTTGCTTCTCATAGATTTTTTTAGAAATATACCCCCTCCTGAATAGTTTCTGGATTTGCCGCTATTAAAGTCATTCCATAAAACCATTATGGTGTTACTACTAACTGAAACATGACCATGCGCAAGCTCACGTGACTTGGCTATCGCTTGGCGGAAGCAAAAATGTAAATTATATCTCATCAATCATGGCCATCTCGATTAAAATGCAATGAGCACTGTACTTCAAGCAGGACACGGTTTTCATGTTACCAAGGTCAGGGATCTTATCTTTTTTTTCCTCAGTTCATCTAGTATGTGCATAATTGTATGAAAATGCTGAAAATGTATGGTTCTGTCTAATTACCCCATCCCGACCCCCATTGTATTTGATATAGATGTGTGTCTCATTTCCCTATGGATACCTCTTAAATCATCGAACTTGACGACAGGGAGTTTCAAGTAATTTTTAAACAAGGCAAACGTATGGAATCTCATACGTATGCACATAGTGACGCGAAAAGCACAGCCCCCTCTCCTTCTTCTTCTTCGCTATAGTACAGGCCACCGTCGGGTGTATTCGAGGAACAAAAAAGAAGAGGAAGAAAGGCAAAAAGGGAATCCAACGTGAAAGTAATATCCTCTTCTTATTTAATGTCTAATTCAATAGGCCATTTTCGTAATGTAACCAAATTTAATGCATACGTCTTTGTGAAGTGCCTCAATACAAATTATTTCATTCACCTGATAAGAATAATAGTATTTCAATAGACAGAATTCGAACTGCATACATTAGTTGTTGCCAGGTAGGACAAACATTATGGCTTTACCTACCTAGCAACACTTAATATATCCAGTTTGCATTCTGACTATTGAAATACTGTTATTCTTATCAGGTGAATGAAATAATTTGTATTGAGGCACTTCACAAAGACTTATGCAGCATTTGGTTACATTACGAAAATGGCCTATTCAAATCAATTCCACGTCTTAATGTCTAAGTGTTAGCCTTTTAATCACCTATTGAAATACTGACATATATTTTTGAAGCTCATATTATGAATACAGTGTAGCAACCCCTTACATGAGCAAAACATGTTTTGATGATTGGTACACTTTAATTACTTAAGCATGGGCTATTGCCTTCGCAGAATAGATTAGCGTATCAATTAACGCAATGGAAATGCGTATAGGCATATAACCAATAATTTAGAGGGTAGCTGTGGGGTTTTCGTGCGAAGCTAACAAATTTTTTCCTATTTGCAAAATTATTAACTTTGGTTGACATGGTTAATTTAACGTTATATCATGTAATCATACATATCATGTATCGACGATATGTGTATAACAATTTTGGTATCCCGTGTGTTAAGCTATATCAGATAATAAAAAAATGTACGTTATATACAAATCATTTTTTGTCTTTCTTTTAAATACGTGGTTATCATCTGTTCTTTATTTATTCTATATTTATTTCATGTATTGTCTATCTAAATTGAAAATTCCCTTTACATATTTGTTGTGAATGATCAAGGATAATTCTTGAATGATTAGTTTTTTCATGAGGATACCAATTATTTTGTATTTTACCTCTTTATATGCTTGTGTATTTATCTATTTGGTTTTTGCTGCTGTTATTTGTTTTATTTTTACCAAACAGGGCCTCATGGAAGACCACCAAGTTGTTGATATGTGCCACCCTGTATAAAATTAATATCATAAATAAATAAATAAACAAACAAAATGTATCACGATTGCGGGGTGTCAAAATGGCATCAATTACATTCTGAAGACTCGTCCAAATCCCTGAATAACGCGCGAGTCACACTGCAACGATCTTTTTTTAAAAGTTTTCTTATGCTTATATTATACTTCTTTTTTTACCACTTGAAAAAATAAATTATCATTTCAAATGTCGGGAACAATGTTGCTTCATTTAATTTTCGTATAATCCCCCCCCCCTTTTTTTTGGGGGGGGGGGTTAATAAGGGTATGCCCTCTTTCAAGTCGCGATGCGATAAAAGAGGTAAAAATGAAGAGAGGCAGGGAGAGGAGAGAGAAAAGAGAGAGAGAGAGGAAGATGGGCAGACATAGGGGAGAGAAATGGGGATAAACAAGCGAAGAAGATGGTAGCACCCCCTACCCTTTCCTCACATCCTCCCCACTATTTGGTGGCATTCGCATTTCGTCCATTGAGCATGCATGAAGATGAGTGTCCATCATTGTCTGGAACTTCCTCTCTCTCTCTCTCTCTCTCTCTCTCTCTCTCTCTTACTCTGCGGCAGAAATCAAACCATAAATCTGAAATTTGTGACAAAATCGTTTTATCTTCTTCTTTTTCTTTATTTTAACACGTTTAACGTTCTATTCTTTACTTATACTTTATGGTTTCATTTTATCTCTTAAAAGCAATTTGTGACTAAGGTTTCATTTAAAATGATTGCCGCTTCATGTGTCAATGATATAGTTTTTCAAGTGTGAATCCTTTACAGTTTGCGGGAGGATATTCATGAAGCACCGTCTCAAGAGAAATTCGATTATCGATACCTTCTCAGAAGATACTTGTCGAAAGCCTTGCAAGCAGCTTGTTGCTAGCCAAACATCATGTATCTCGCAACAAAAGAACGATAGATGTCGAGAAGCAGGAATGTCATTCAAATATTTCAAGTATACTCGAAACTGACTATAACGTCTTCAAGTGTGCATCTCAAGATCGGTGCTTGTAACTATGGAGAAATTTGTGTTAGTTAATATCGTCACTTTCAAACTACTCGTACTAATCCCACCCCCCCCCCCCCCCCCCCCCCCACTCCGGGACCGCATTCATGTTCCCAAAATCTCCGGTAACGGGTTACTTTTCACGCAACAAAGTCCGGCCCGTATTGACTTTACACACCGGAGATAGGGGGTGCTCTCAAAGGGAGGGAACATGCACACGCGCAGGCGCGTACCGCGTAGCCAGAGTTCGACGTTTGGGGGGGGGGGGGGGGGGGCACATACATGTAATCGATCGAGGTAAAAAAAAAAGGGTCTAAAAAAGTTCAACCGATCTTGGAAATTGTAGGGGCGGCACGCCTGCACACGCGTACCCTAAATAACACTGAGTGTGGGGGGGGGGGGGGGGACTAAACCACATGCATAAAATATTTAATTCTGATGAATGTCATGATATTGGCAACAACTTCACTCCCGTTTAGACAATTTACACAACTATAATACGAGAAGTAGCCCATTCAACTATGCTTTACCCGATAAAGTAGGCAATGTGTTTTATTTTAATATAACCAAATTCTGGATTACCTTACCAACCTAATTAAAAGCAATTCAGAAGTTTAGAACATGAAAGTTGAAATTTGTAAATAGATAAGATATTGATTAATTTTCTACAGGACTGTAATTAGTGTTATTGTTTATAATTTTGTATATAGTTATTCTAATGGTTGATTAGCTTTTCAGCTTTCACGGGTCATCCTCTTCTAAGCTATTATTATTATTATTGTTTTATTTTCATTTTATAATATCGTTTCACTCTGTGTGTTTATGTTACATTGAGCTTGACTAACAACTCAAATAAAATCAACAAAAACAAATATTCTTTTAGAAGCGTAGGAATACGTATCTCCTCGCGCGACCCGTATGGCGCGGTCAACAAACTCGTGCATCTAGGAGCGCCTTGATGGCGTCACTACCAATCCCTTCTCAGGAAGCAGTTTATATTACGACTGAATTATAAAAATAAACTAGTTAATAGGTTGTTCTGCATTGATTAACGTTTCCAGTACCATATTGATATTGCGTCTCGCGGCTCACTAACAATGTCAGCCAGTCTGATATTCCATTTAAAGCCGCGATTTCTTCTAATGCCCTAAACATGTAACCTAAAACTACAAGGTAATGCTCTAGCTTTCCAGTCGAGCCTTAGAATATATTTAATTCAAATTTTGTTCTGTTTTCATTTTGTCTCGCTGCCGTGAATAATAGAATATAAAACTGTCAACGGCCTTGGCACATAGGCCATATTGATTTCGTTTGTATTTTGAATGAAGACCTTCTAAGATATGCGACGATCTCGAATTACACTTCGTACAAAAATATTACTTTATATAAAATTGTACTATAATAGAAGAGGAGGCTTAACGATCTCCTATACATAAAGATAATTAATAAAAACATGGTTAAAACCCACTTTTCATCAAATGGTGGACACCCTTTACTCATATAAGGGCATATGCAGGCGGCGGCGAGCATGGGGGGGGGGGGATTCCCAGTGGCGGATCTAGGGGGCCGCCCCCCCCCCCCCCTGGGAAAAAAAACGTGTACAAATTAAGTTTACCTTTCTTTTTTTGGAGATCCCCCTCCCCCCCCCCCCCCCTGGCGCTTAAGAGAGGGGGGGGGTGCGATTTTTTAAATTTTCGAGGGCACGCCTCGGGCAATAGCACGATTGTAACCTCCCCTTGAGCGTATAAAAAAAACTACGTCTCTCAATGCAATCATTATTACTATACTATGGAACAATGAAATTCACAAGACGAATTTGCAACTCTCTCATGAGTCCGTGACTTCATGTCCTCACTATCCACTCATTATTGTCTTTATATTGATAATATACATATCCTATTTTCCCCCTAAGAATCTTATTTCTTCACACCAGCATCCAAGTTAGATTGAAAGTAATATGTTTGTGTGTGGATGCACTAATAAAGAGCTTTTTTCTTCAAGTTAAATCATGAAAAATGTGAATTTTGATAAACTTTTTATATAAAAATCAATAATTATGAATATACAATATTCAGAAAATAGTATCAATTCTTCCAAATTTCAGGAAAGATTTTGTGAAATGTCATGCACGCAATTTGATACAAATCATATAACCTGGGCAAAGGCATGGGGAATGAAGCTTTGGGGGATAAAAAGGGAAATTAATGAGATTAAACTATATAAAGCAATTAAGAAATAGTGAGGACATGACGTCACAAACTGATTACCAAATTGGCAATTTGTTTAGTGATTTTCATTGTTCCATAGTTTTACATAGTTCTTCAAAAATACATAACTTTCTTAGTAGTTATCCGATTTTGCTCAAACTTTTTTTGATTGGTTTGTCTGATTTCTCTGCTTCTATTGAAAGTAAGTTATTTTTAGAGTGGACTTGTACTTTAAATGTATACCCCCTCCGTATGCCTGTTATTACTCTTCTAGTACATTGCATTACAAAAATGAATTGCTGATAAGTGCAACATGACGTTTGCGATCATACTGTGCAAACGTTGCGATTAATGTATGAGTCGCTAATGTATTCTTCTCATGGAGAAAAATACAACGATGCGGTACAAGGGTTTTAAAATCAGACAACCTTCTAGGCGTATTTCTCGCAACCCCCAACGGTCGATATAATTCCAAATAGAGGCAACTACCAGTTATCAAGAGGAATTTTTATTTGGTATTATCTCCTGTTTACCATAGGATTTTCAAAATTGTATATGTTCAGCCTGCAAAAGGGACAGACTACCTTTAAGATTTTTACTTTAGAAAAAACAGTATTTAATGTTTGATAGCAAGACACTGAAGATGTAAACCCATGTGCTATATATTATTCTATTCACCATTCCAAAGAATCGTATTAGAAACACAATGGATTTGTTTTAGCTCTAAAACCCACATGACTAAAGAGAGATGTAGAGAAAACAAAAGAAAACAGAATGAAGAAAATAAATTAAAATAACAGATAAAATCATGGCAATAAAGGACAAGAAAAAACAGGTGTTCAGTGCCTGGTAAGAAAGTCATTGAATATTTATTTATTTCTACAAATGAGTACATTACTTGTGTGTAAACAATGCATTTGTCGAACATTTCTTTCAAATGTGTCTTTATCATAATGTACAGTTTACTTAAAATCACAATTCATAATTTATTAACTCTTTAAATGCCACACAAAATCACAAATAATCTCTGTGCCACATTGTATTTATTATGGGGGAGATATACCACAGGCCTCAGGATCAATTAACTGTTTAAATGCAACATTGTATTTATTATTGGGGAGATATACCACAGGCCTCAGGATCAATTAACTGCTTAAATGCAACAATGTATTTAGTATTGAGGAGGATATACCACAGGCCTCAGGATCAATTAACTGTTTAAATGCAACATTGCATTTATTATGGGGGAGATATACCACAGGCCTCAGGATCATTTAACTGCTTAAATGCAACATTGTATTTAGTATTGAGGAGGATATACCACAGGCCTCAGGATCAATCAACTGTTTAAATTCAACATTGTATTTATTATTGTGGAGATATACAAAAGGCCTCAAGATTATTTAACTGCTTAAATGCAAGACTATTCTTTAAACGGTATAAGGTCTTCATATGTTTGTCGTGGAGCTAATCATGACCGGAAATGGGTCATTTTGCAAACATTTATTGTGTGGGACAAAGCAATCCTTCTGTCGATTGGTCCCAATTGTTTTGTGCAAAAATTGCACATGTGGCAAATAAGTGACCGAGCAGAGAGGTGAAGAAAGCAATGCAAGTGTTAACCCATGAATAGCTAGCCTGATTGGAAAGTGATATGTCATAAATGAAAATGAATTGCTTCCAATGGGTTATATTGTAGGGTATACTTCAAATGTATGTCTTCAGTTTCATACACTGCTGTATATTGGGCTACATGTATAACTGTCAAAACATTCTTTTGTTCTGCTCCAGTAATGATGGAAAATAGAAGCCTTGGTTGTGTCCAGAAAAAAAAAAAATGACCCCATGCAAAGCAAAGAAAGAAGACATGAAACCTGGGGGAGGGGGGGGGGGGTTCACAAAGATCCTAAGTTGAACTTATCTCTAAGTTGGACCTAACGATTATGGAAAACCGTTAGCATTTTTGAAAACATTTTGTAAAAGATATTTTAAAAGGCATAAAATGTTGATTCAAATCATTTACATTTTCTATTATCATGGGAGATTTCATGTTCTTGATGTGGAATTCATGAAAAGGCTAAAATACTTGAATCTTTCCTTTTTAATATATTTCATTTTAAGGATACAAATGGCTCTCCTTAATTTTTAAGTCAAACTTAGAGTTAATTTCGACTTGGGATCTTTGTGAAACACTCCCCTGGTTGCATATGTGCAAATAAATCCATGTTATTGCATTGAGATCACAGTTATAGCTCTTGATATCTGTTCTTACATTTAGCAGGTTCAAAGAAACAAATGCTGCGTAACAATCAAAATGGCCTTCAGATATCTTCGCTGGAAACGCAGCTTCAATAACAGTGCTAAGACGGTGCAAGCAAATTTGAATAAACTACCAGAGAACCTGTTTAGAGTCTACATATACAACCAAGAGCTGGGTCTTGTGTGTGTGTGTGTAATAGATTGTTTACAGACGTGTATCAATCAGATATGATTATTCACGTCTGGGAGCGACCTTTTATGTCATCATCTGAAAGACACGACTCAGTTTTGAGACAGGGTCTGCCTGAGTCAGTTTGTAGGCAAAGACAGAATGTGCAAGATAAAATGGGAAGCCTCTCTACATGCTAAACAATACCTGTCCTAAGCTACTGAAACCAATGCATCTGATTGGCTGAGACTAAGAGCAAATTGTCACAGAATGTTGGAACTTGTTACATGTACTAATGAAAACGGTCCTTGATCGCAAATGGGATTTTCCAGAATATTTCGGGAATGTTTTTGTTGAATTGGAAACCCCTAACATTGACTGAACAATCAGAGGAAACATAATTATTATTCGTAACAAATAGATAATCCGGATAAGCAAATTGAACAATATTTAAAGAGATTTGCATGGTTAATAGCAGGTACATAATGAGATTTTCACATGATTTAAAGGCATTAATTCTCATTACCAAGTACCTTGAAGAGGACTTAAAGTCATCGGTCCCATGCTTGCCTACTTACAAGCATATACATGTTTTCCTAGCAGTCAGAAAGAAAAAAAAATCTTTGAGTGTGGTGTTATAAGTTCTGAAAGTAAAATGAGTGTATGGTGTACAAATGACAAAAATACTGCATCTTTTTTTTATACAGATTCGACTGGCAAGTGGTACCAGTAGTATATCAAGAGTTCCCTGAAAACATTCAAACAATAAATAAAGGGAAACTTGCTTTAGTTACCACCTGCATAGGAAGACCACCTGTCTGTTAAAGCTTATCTGCACTAGTTTGGCCAGGAGCATGGTCACTGACAGGTGGTTATCTGATCAAATCAGCTTTCAATTAACATACATGTAAGAAAAAGGGGATCATGGGGGTCCAACGGTCAGCGCTTAGGCATTGTTTGGTATATAGAGGGCACCAGTAGCTATAAGTGGTGCAGTGGGGCTTTAAGACAATAAGTTCAGTTTCCCTTGAATTTCATTCTTATTGAAACATATACTAGAGAAACCTGTACATTATTGCTACCTGCCTACAAAGGCCACTTTTCTTTGCTCCTTTGGCCAGACTTTATAGATTTGATTGTACCTACAATGCAAGTGGTACAAGCACATCAACAGTTTCCTGAAAACATTGGAAAAATCTCAGCCTTCACTGATGGTTGGGTTAGCTAGAAAAGCCACCATCATCTTTACAACATCCTCGTTAAAATCCACCACCTGATCCTCCTCCACGGCTGAGAAGAGAGGAACGTCCCGGACCTGCCAGCAGACGTTGCGGAGGTCGTTGCCCTCTCCCATGAGGTCGTCCAATCTGAGTGTGTTAAGCTGGTAGCAGTAGAAGGAGAAGTACTTGCCGTCAGTGACTATAGTCTGGCAGGTCAGGGGGCGTGGGATGTCATTGTAGCAGCAGTGCTCTGCAAGATGAAAAACAATATTATTCAAGATTTATTTAATAAAAGATGTCTCTTGACTCTAAACATAAATATTTTTATCATGGTCATCAGATTCAGGCTTGCAGCATAACCTAGTCTGCCCTTGTAAATTCAACAAACAAAAACGAGATATACAATTCTACATTATAAATAATCAAAAATTAAAAAGTATTGTGCACCCCTTTCCCAGTTTTGACCCCAAAATTGTAATTCTTTAATCCACAAGTAACAAAGAGAATCAGATCACCTATTTTTCTTTCTTTCTTTTCTTTGTTGGCTTCTTAGATGGTTTTAAATAAAGCAATAGCTAAAAGACAAGATATCCTTCCCCCCCCCCCCCCTGTGCCCCCCCCCCCCCAAAAAAAAACAACCTAGATCTATCCTGGCTGTTCTAAACCCTAAGAATGTTAACAGAATATCCTTACGTTGATAGAGAGCAAGAGCATTTAGCCATGCAAAGGAGGTGGAGATTCCTTGGCCTTGCAGAATATCTGGAAGAATGTTTTTTTCCTCCACCTTACTCCTCCTTTCATCAGTAAGATAGAGTTGGGTATGGGCGTTCAGGTTGCCGCCACCGTGCTTGAAACCTGGAAGAAGAAGAATGTAAATATTTTTCATGTGACAGTCTCCAAAATAGACAACCGGTACTTGAGAGTTGAGACTCAACATTGTACCACTTAATTTATATTTAATCATTTATATAGTTTAGGGGCCAGCGTTTGGTAGGCTTTTGGCCTTTGTTTGTCCCCCCACATTTTGATAGTTTTGTTCTGTTGTGTTATTTGTTTAAATTGACTTTGTATTGTAAATATTTGTTATCGTGATTTTTATCAGAATGTGAAAATAAAATAAATTGAAAATAAATTGAAATTGAACATGGCATCTACTTTACAAGGTTCAGGGTTTCAGAGTCGTGGAAATACAGGGCAAGATAAGGTCCATATGAGATAATGCTTTTTTGAAAATACGAGAATCAAAGGGGGGGGGGGTGCAGTTCCTAATGCTATAATAAATCGTAACTTTGCAAAAAAAAATATTCTGCCTGACATGAATTGATTTTGGTTTCTCAAGCATGATACATACTACTTGATTTAAAGACGTATTTGAAAAACGAGCGTTGCAGGTTGTCACAAACTACTGTAAGGTTTGGGTCGTTTTTGAGAAACAATTCCAAGGCCTGAATTTTGGTAAAGTGTAGAGAGACAGCTGGGCAAGTATGAGGATGCGAATAATACTTTAACCCTTTCCATGCCACTTGCATATTTTAGAGCCAAAATGATATCTATCTAAATGTACATGTTTCTATTATAATGGGGAATAGGGTTTCTCTTTCTTCTTGAAATTTTAAAAACAGTTACTTCAGGAATTGTAAAATTTGATATCTTGGAATATTGACAATGGCAATGGAAATGAGTAGCACAACAAACAAGTTTAGGAGTTGCGTTTGGATAAATGACTGATTATAAGTCTACATCTTACAATTCAAAAACTTTGAAACAAATCTGTGGACAAGACTTCTAAAAATAAATTCTGTAACAAAATATGAAGTAGGCAAACAGTGGTTTATTTCTAACCATGTATAATTTGCCCACAGATAATAACAAAAATAAAACAATACTGAGTCCTACAGTGTGCGAGCTAATTGTGAAAAATTCCATCATGGATATTTAAGCGTGTAAGACTATTCATAATTTCTTCAAAGATATTTACCTGGGAAGCATGCTGCATTTCCACTCTGCTTGAAAATACTGATTGTGTTTGGGTCGTACGGCCATTCTGCTATGGATCCCTGGCATAAGTCTGCATATTTTTCCACAAACTAAGATGGAAATAAGTAGAGAGACAATAAATATATTATAAATGAGTATTAATATTTTTGATTAACATAATTGAGAAATTAAATACGATTTAGAAAATAAAAAAACACAGCCTGCTGTTGCTTGCAGACATAAGCAAATGTGCAATAGACTATGTAAAATATATATCATTTGCATTGAAAACAAAAAATATAGACTAAGATCTAGACCCTGTAGTACATTTTAACCGGACAGAACAATGTCAAAATAACAAAATCAAGAAAAATAAAAATTATAACCACTTAAACATCAATCATTGTACAAAGCCTAATTTTGTTTTTAATATCTGTAAAAGGAGTATTGATTCAACCTACAAACAACAACATACCACCAAACAAAGAAATGAGGAAGAATAGCATAAATGTTCCAACGGTTCCATTCATATCATTAACAAAAGTCAAAACTTTAATATGATTGATTGATTCATTGTAAAGATATAAAAACTTGTATTTGTAATAACTAATGTATTGCTTTAAAAATTAAAACAGTTCTTTTCAAAGCGAATTAAAACAAATCACAAACATGACACCCAGGAAGTCCAATCCTGAAAATGACTAATCTATTAAAAATTATAGGTCCACATAATATTAAGAGACATCACTAAATAAGCTTATGATTCACCTCTCTTAGTGGCTGCTTTGTTCGGACTGTAAGAAAAGGCTTGCCAAGAAACTGATAAAATCTGTGCGATCCTCTTTGCCAGAAGGATTGCATTTCCACATCAAAGTCTACATCTGCCTCCATTAGATGTTTGTTAGATGCTGCCAGGTAAGGAATAATACAACCAATCAAATTCTTGCACAATTGCTTTCCCACATCTCTGTCTCTCCATACGGTATTCTGTTTGTGTCTGTATGTCATCGCATGATCATTCAAGAGAACGTTACGTGCAATATCCGATACACTATTTGTCAGATTCTGCACCTCTTCACTTTCAATCCATGATTCTATGGTATCGGGAAACCCTTCAACGACTTCAGTCTTCGTAATGTGTTTATAAAAGTCGACGAAACCCGGATGATAAGCATAAGGGTGAATCTTGTAATTCCACGTGTACTTCTTGGTCAGAGCGTAGATCATCTCCGCCGGAGTTTCGGCGGCGAGTACTGGCTCCGAGGCGATGCGAATCAACTCTCCTTTACTGTCTTTTGGAGGGGGTATAGGTGGATATTGTGGTTCATTTGACTCGGCAACGGCGGTCTCAGATGAAAAGTTTAGCTTTTTTGTCACAAATTGTGGCAAAATCCGTTGGAATCTTGATAAATTCAATGCACATGTAGCAGCAGAAAGTCGCAAGGGCGCTGCCATCTTGAAAATGTTGCCAAATTTAAGGCTGTACTTAATAATTTCATCAAAGAAAAAATAATTTGTTCATATATCTAATTTAAAATCTAATTAAAATAATAATTTAAGTAACAAAAATAATATTTTGAATCTGTTGAATAGTTTATTTACAAAATGTAGATAAAAACATGAATTTGTATTAAAACACGCCGTTTTACATATAACGTGTAGGGATCTACATCATTGACATCTATCAGCTGAACTGAGCCGAGGTTAACAGGAAAGAAGGGGGAGTGTCCATTAACTTGCTGTACTGTAGGCATAGTGTAACTGTAAAGTTAGGTTTCTGTGAAAATGGAGGAAAGCAGTACGGATCAACCACCTGTTCTTTGTGAGACACCTCAATCTCAAAAGAAAAGGTAGGTAGAATTATGAACTGACATTATGACTGACTGTAGTTGTAGAATATTAAACTACTGACAGTACTCAACTTCAACTTCAAGTTCAAACACATGCAATTTGCAAGTTGCAACAAGTCAGACTCGAAGTCAAACTTCAAGTTCAAAGACGAATACAGAAATGTGTGAACTGAGTTGTTTATTTACTTCTTCTTATTATTGTTATTTTTGATTTTTATTTGTCGTTGTTTTTGTTGATGTGGTTGTTTTAGTTGGTATAGCAAGGCCGGCCTATCTATAAATGTATTATTATTGTTATCGTTGTTGACAATAATTAATTGATAAACCTCTACGTGTGCCCCTTAATTAGGATGCGTGTGTATGATATAGACGCTGAGTTTTGCGTATATCATACACACGCATTCTAATTAGGGGCACACATAGAGGTTTATCAAATAATTATTGTCAATAATAATAATAATATATAATACATTATTTAGATCTATCACTTGTCTTGTCAAAATGTGAATTGTTATGCTTTGCTTTTTATTAAGGCCGATGAAAGTTGATCTCATGGTTCTCGTCAGGCATTGTTGAGATTTTGATGAGGGATTTAGATCAACTTTCATCTTTCATCTGACTTTGATTTCATGTTCTCGCGGGCATATTTGGAATTTGAATGAGGGATTTTGATCCAAATTCATCTTTCATATACAAACCAATAGAACTTGTCGAGGGTATCGAGTCTTGTACATTATACATGTAACGCTCTTACACCAATATCATACTCCAATGACTATTTCTTCCAAATTTTCTGTGATATTTGGGTTTCTGTGACACCATCTTCATTTCATTTCATTTTCATTTATACTGTCTCGTTTCTGACTGACAGTGCGGCCAAAAGCGATCGATAAATAGTACAGATGAATTGCTGTCCTGAGCTAGTATATTGGGCAACGTACACAATGCACTGAACAGTTTAATACGCGTTAGCTCCCACCCGGTACGGTAGCGGGAAGCCGGAGTACGGCGTGAGGCAAAACATTCGCCCCGTGTCTAGCCGCAGACTATTCCTGGCCTACGCGATAGGCAGCTAAAGTAGCCGGGCGGCATATTATGCCGCCCGCTACTTTAGACCAATCAGCGATCGACTTGGCAGACATCGCCATGGACGCGTGTCACATGGGCCACGCGCGGCAGCCAATCGAAAATATTGTTCATTTTTTGAGGCGGCAATTTCATATCTGGACTTTTTGATGCGGGAATTTCGTCAGCGATGAGTGTTGAACTTTTTTGGTGCGCGAGCAAAATTTGATGCGGGCGCTGACGAGAACCATGAGATCAACTTTCATCGGCCTAATGAATAGATCCAATTTGAAAAAATTAACCAGATGATGATCTAATTCTAATGCTTTCCTTATTTTTTCATTTAATTATTTCTTATAATTATATCTTAATTGTTTCCTTTTTTTTTAAATGTATTCTTTATTTATTGACGGATTTAATTTTCTAGAATGGGGCCATCAGAATTACTTATGAGGATTATTTTTTATATTGTTACTCTATATTATTATTCTTTAATGTTACCTTTCCCATTGGCTTTATCCAATTCCAAAGAAGTAAATGGGCCTATTGTCAGTATTTAGGCTAGCAAGATGAATTCTACACACATATTTTTTGATAGCCCTAAAATTAAATATAATGAAGATATAATAGAGAAGATAATGTCCAAATATTTTTGTTTTGTTGGTAGTATTCAGAAGTACTATTCATGTAGATTTTGTATTAAGGTTGTTATATTGGCCTTCAGAACAATATATGAAAACACCTAATTCACCTACATCAGTAATATATTGTTCAATTTAAGTTTAAAACGGTCAATCAAGAGACTTGAAAAAAATATTGACATGGATAAAAGAGTAATAAAATTGATAATAACAACAATAATGATAAATAGTAATTAATGCTGGTAGTAGTAGTTGTAGTAGTAGAAATGATAATAATAATGATAATAATAATGATAATAATTAATAACAATTATAATAATAATAATGATAATGACAATAATATTATTTGGACTGAAAAGTAATAATTATAATGAATTTGATAATTATATTTGTTGTTTCTGTTAAAATCATCATCATTATAGAGACAATTTTTGTAAACAAAAATTTGAAGTTGTGAAAAGGGGAACTGATAGTGCTCACCACCCAAATTATCTTTAAATTGATGAGCTGCTCTGTCTTTGTGTTTTTCTAGTGTTACGGTTCAATCGGATACACATTTCTTTCAATTTGTTTGTATTGTTTGTTTGTTTATTCATGTGTGTGTTTTTTTTTTTTTTTTTTGGGGGGGGGGGGGTTTGAATTATTGACAGTATTGCACAGCGCACAAACTGATGTTAGTCGTATTTGGAGGATTTCTGTGTCCAATATTTTTAAATTGTATCTTTATTTGCAGAATCAATGATTTATGTGCAAGCTTTGAGACCAAGTACAAGAAGAAGCCATTATTTGTGGCAAGAGCTTCTGGAAGAGTGAACCTGATAGGTAAGATGTTCTGCAGGTTAACCCTTAAGCAACTAAACCGCCTAAAACCGCCCCTCCTTTTACTCACTGAACCGCCCGAAACCGCCCGTTCGTTTTTGTCTGTTTTCAACAAGCTATAGTATCCGTTCTAGGGTCTACCGTGATAATGTTATACGTGCGTAACTCTTACGATGTCTACAGTAGAATTCTGCATAGAAAAATTGCGCATGTTTCATATTGTTCAGAACAATGTCAAAATGAGAGCAATATTGCAACATCTTCCAGTGAGTAGTAATTGGCCATTTTTTCAAAATCTCTAGTTGCTAATGGGTTTATACGATCAAATTTGTATTAGTGGCCACTGGCCACCTCTCCATAAAAGTCATCTGTCTACATGTTTTTTAATGTTATTTACCTATAGTGTCTCTCGCTCTCCAAAAAAGCAAAAATACAAAAGAAAAGAATTTATTGTACGTGTCTAGAAAGTCTACTTGTACAGTGGCTGCTTCTCTGCTTACCTGGTGTAAAGTAAATATATCAATCAATGAATGAGGGAATGAATGAACAAAGGAATGCATTAATTAATATATTTACTTGTTATTTTTTAAATTTGTATTCATTTATATATTTATCAATTGGTGATTAAGATAGATAAATATATTGATAAATATATGAAAATTTTGTTTAAGCTGTAAATTATATCTATTTCTATATCAATATGTAGATATACTTTTTGCATTTTATATCAGGGGAACACATTGACTACTGTGGCTACTCTGTGCTGCCAATGGCGATAGAACAGGACATCATCATGGCTGTAGCAACAAATGATAATACTGAGCTACACTTGAGCAACATAAATCTTAAGTTCAAGTAATAACTCCTGTCAAATACATTTTGTTCTTGGGTTTTAATTTGTTGTTTATACATACCGGTATGTGTAAATGAACTTTTTACCATAATCATTATTACTACTGTATTTATGTCATCTACTGATTATGTGAAAAGAAAGCCTTATCGGCATGCCATGGATTAATTACGATATGCATTTGGAATAATTATTTATGCCCAATTTTCCCAATAAAGTAGCTGCTTCTTCTAATATTCAAATAGGAAGAAAAAAAGATTATTGTACATGTAGAAGTGAGAGCTATCAATTTCCTTCTTTCCCTACTCTTCCATTATTATATACCACCCTTAGTTTGTCTCTCACTCTTAATCTCTTTATTTTCCTCTCTCTCTCTCTCTCTCTCTCTCCCTCTTGCTCTATTTCCCTCTCTCCCTCCCCCCCCCCCCCCCTCCCCTCGCTTCCTCCTCTCTTTCTTTCTCACTGACTCTTACCCTCTATCTCCTCTCTCTTTTCTTTATCTATCTCTGGATATATATATCTCTCTTTCCTCCACCTTCAATATGAGTCGACTCAGTCGGTAACAGCGTCTGCCTTTCTACCCAAAGACCATAGATTCGAGTCCAGCCAAGGCAGATGACTAAAGCCTGCATGTTGTGTTAATATGCCCCTCCCCTGTTTCACAGATTCAGGTTAGGATACAGCAGAAAACCTTGTGTCCCTTGGATAGGACATTAAACGGAGGTCCAATGTTTAGGAAAGTTACCACCTGTGCACATTAGAACACACTGCACTATTTGAATAAGATAAGGGGGAAGCCCTGGTGTAGTGGTACACCTGCATATCCCTGTCAGTTATTCAGGGAGTTGAGACCCAGTGGTCATCTAGTGGTAAAGTTTGGATTTTGATTCAGGCATGTGATGCGAGATAATTCATAATTATGATAATCTTTGGTTAACTTTCAACCCAATTGCTATACCGTACTCCACAGTGACTTTGTGACCAGCGTGACATCATTCAGCATCGTCCAGTCCAAACCAGAGTGGCACAACTACATCCTGTGTGGAATCCGAGGCATCATCGAGAGGGCCGGGATGGCCGACGCTCCTCAGGGCATGAGCATCATGGTCAATGGCAACATTCCCAATAGTGCTGGCCTGTCTAGTTCCAGTGCCCTGGTGTGCTGTGCAGGGCTTGCCACCATGCAAGCTAATGGCTTAACTTTCTCGAAGGTGAGTAGAGCTTGTGTGATAGCGATGGTTGTGGGTACGTTCGATCCCCGATACAGCACTAATGTCCTTTGGCAAGGCATTAATCTATGTTTGCCACTCCATACCAGGAGTGGTAGGACGATGAAAGCCTTTGTGTTAGTAATTGCCATATACCCTCATGATGACCATATGGAGAGGATACACATTGTGCATGAGTTCATCCGATGACCAGGGTATTAAAATCTGTTAAACACTTGAAGATAATATTTCATATTAAGCGCTCTATAAAACCAGATAATCATTATTATAGTGATCATACTTGATGCATACTTTGGGGACAATCGCTCACAATGATCAATTTTTCCAACTTGTCAATTTACTATTTCCAACCTTGCTTTCAACACTATTATGCCAAATCATAACCTTAAGGTGCTTTGACCTTAAATGCTCGGTGACAATTGCTCCAGAATTTTATTTTGTCCAAGATATAGGGTTAGGGTTAGGGTTACAAGTAATGGTAAAGTTATTGGGAAGTTGGTTTAATGGTGTAAGAAATAGACCACCGAGCAATCACTGCTGGAGCAAGTGTCATAAAATCCACCTAGAGCTACCTCAATGTGCACAAAACTTGTTGAGGAGTATATTAAAGGGATTGGGTATCTTTGTGTCAGATTCTAAACAAAATCCTGGATTTAGCTCATGCTGCAATCATATTTATAAACCTTCTAGGTCAGTCAGGAATCCCATGATCGCCCATCTGATTATTAAGATGTTAATGATTGGAATTCAAAATTTCAAAAGCCGTTTTCCCAATGGTTTTTATAACGCTACAGCCTATTGGGGAAAATGAGTACCGGTATGGTAAAACCGGTCACTCAAAGATTTTTACTTTTTTGAGGCACTCCATGATCAACAGATGCTGATAACACGTAGGGTCATGCATCTGACAATGCCTTTAAAGCTATATAATTGGTATATAATAAGACACAGAAAAATACATAGCTCATAGCTGTTTTATCAGAACTTATGAAGGAAAGCCAGCTGCCATATCGAGTAAAATAGGACAATGAGGTTTTGTGGTAATATGGGATCAAAAGCAAGAGAAACTTCAGAAATAACATGGGTAAATTTCTCTAAACATTTTTTGTTTACCTATTCGGTCATGATGTAGGGTTTTGCTTCTCACCAATGTGCACTGGCCATTTTGATATTTTAATGACCTTTTTCTTTAAATCCAACTCTTATTTGTTACATCATGGTGTTATCTACTTTGAAGTGATAATTTTATTCTTTAGCTGCATGTTTGATGAGTATTCATGAACTAAATACAATAATACAATACAATAAAATATGACACAATACAATACAATGGAATAGTTTTGAATAGCAATGGTTGCAATAATTTCTAAATTGCTCTGTGACCACCAGATCCAAGAATCAGGATCACCCCTATTTTGTGAGTTGAATTGATAATTGACAATGACACAACTTGTTATTTTTTCATACCATTGGCCTTGCATTGTTTCTCAGACAGAACTTGCAGACATATGCATGAGGTGTGAGCAGTACATCGGAACCCAAGGTGGAGGGATGGACCAGTCAATCTGCTTTCTTGCCAAAGCTGGAACGGTATGTTCAAAATTATTTTCAGTGTTTTTTTTTCAGGACAGGATAAATTGATCACATATTGTTCTTCAAATTGGCAACAATAATATTGTTCTTTTATCTCTACAATGATAGGATAAAATGCAATGTCTTGATCTGAAAACAATATATATGGTAAGAATGTTGTCAATTTTTTTTTTAATGGCCAGTTTTTATCGAAAGACAATGATTTTTTTTAATTCTGTCAATGTGTTGCCAATTTAAAGATTTAAAAACTTGTTTTTCCATTTTTTAAATTCCTAGCACCAAATGCAGTCTAAAATGGATGCAGTGTGTGCAGTGTTTGCCCTTTTATGTATCTGGCTTATAAATAGGTATTGAGCCAAACCACAAAATGTGGAATAATTCTAGCGTAAAGGTTGAAGCTTCCCATTCTCACTTGATGCATTGAATTGTACTCTTTAAAAAGAAGTTGAACTGTCTGTAATCTTTGCTGGAAAATGACTGAAATTTCCAATCATTCAGGAATTGCAGACAAAAAGCATTGTATGGTGTCCGCGCTCGCACAAAGAACATTTTAACACGTAAACCAATGGGTATCGCAGCAAAATTTTACTATTTTTTTTTTTTAATGGTAACCGGAATTTTGAGGGATCTCACTCTTGGACTATATTAACCGGTATTGGCATTTTTCATTTGTTTACGGGAATGGCTAAAATCACGACTCCACTTTCGACCAATCAGATGGCTGGATTTCTTAAAGGGATAGTTGAGTTCTGTTGCAGAGGGCGCTATGCAAAAGAATTTTTTTGTGAGATAATGAAAAACCGAGTATCAAATTTGAAAGAACATAATATTTAAATGACAAAATCATCTTTGTTTGCTCAAAATCAGTTCAGAGAGACGGCTGAAATATAACGATTTCTAATACTTGTGTACCACCACAAATATTAGATATTTTGACCAATTTGAAAAAACCGTTGAAAAAAACGAAATAACGCCTTTTACGTCGTATTTCAGCCAATGCCGATGTTGGCTTTTTTAGTGTTGGCATTTTCGTGTTGCTTATATTACCCACAATTAGCCGGCTCATGTATTGTTATTTTAAATTAAATAATTAACGGTCACCGTGTTTTTTTTAAAGTGGAGCTGAATTTGTATGATCGTATTGGCTAAATTTTACACATTTTGGGGTCTAAAATTACCTTCATAGCAATTTTAGGTTCTAAAAGGGCACTATAAATGTCATAAATACCGTAAATCTCCGTGTATAAGGCGCACTTTTTTGCCGTCGAAAAAAATTGAAAGTCGGGGGTGCGTCTTATACACAGGTACAGAAAAAAACTCAAATTTGTGTGGTATCTTGGTTTGAAAGTAATCTTTTTAATAGATCTCAAATGAGTTTATAATAATAATTCCTCAATTTTTGTTTCTATAATAAACAAATGGTGTACCACAAGGTTCTATCCTAGGTACTCCATTGTCAGAAATTTAGAGGATGCTATTCATATCATGCATGACTATTGATGTTTGGCATAGAACACAGTGCTTCTGCTAAGTGATGTGATGAGGCTGGTGTGGGACACTTGGTATCATGAAGCCTTAGAGTCTGGACCTGTTTTTAATTTACATTAATGATCTTACACATTCTTCTACAACGACATTGTTACTATTATTTGTGACAAGTTCACAACTTCAACTGCACCTCGATGTAAAATGAAGGTCCTTCCCCTCGTGGGTTTTCGGCTTTTTCGTTTTTGTTTGTTTGTTTGGTTTTTTTTGCCCCCAAAATAGGGGTGCACCTTATACACAGAGATTTACGGTACCGGTAAGAATAAGAGCAATAACCATGCACTTTGAAGGCATTTGCAGTCTGATAATAGAACTCAACTATCCCTTTAAGTGAGGTATATAATCAATCCTATGTTGACAATTTGTTACAGTGCAAACAGACCCAATATTCATAGTCCCCCAGGCTTGTTGAAAGCATGTCGGGTAAGCCTGAAGATGTATCTACCCATCAATTTACATACCCCCCATCTCAGGGGATGCCATCCTACACCGGTTTGACTTTCCTTGTATACCCCACCTTCAGGCGAAACACATCGAATTCAACCCGATCCGAGCTCATGACGTAAGTCTTCCGGAAGGTGTGACCTTTGTGGTAGCCAATAGCTGCGTGGAGCTGCAGAAGGCTTCTACATCACACTTTAACATCAGGGTAGTGGAATGCAGGCTAGCTTCCCAGGTAAGGTTCCAAGATTAAATGTCATTTATACTTTTGGGTAAGCACCCTTCTCCCCTCCCCCCCCAAAAAAAAAAAAGAATTATTACATTTTGTTCAATTTTAAATGATGAATAGAAAGATGCAAGCAATAAAAGGCTGCTGTCAATTGTTTTCCCTGGTCAAATTAAATATAAACTGTGTCTCATAGAGATCTATAGATTGTATGTTGTATTTACTGTAGAAGGAAACTATTTGGAGCTCTATGAATCCATGCCTGCTGGTGCCATGTGTGTGCCATTTGTGTGTCACAACTATCTCTCTTAAAGGTATTACAAAGTTTTGGTAAATTGTGAAAATTGACTGGATAGTGATTCTTTACAATTTTGATATATCTGGATGCCCCGGCCTATTGATGTATTATAAGCACTAAAAAATTTAGCCCCTAAAACACTTCTGCTTTCGAGAAAAATTGAATATGCTCCCGGTGCTCCCGGTAAATTTTGATAAATTTCAAATAGCGCCTACGACCATACGATGGTAGCTGCGACCATGAAAATCTCAGAATATGTAGTTGTGATATATATATTCCAAACGGTAATTGCAAATCAGCGATTTTATCGAAAGAACATTGTTTTATAGCTAAATTAATATATTGACCTTGAGAGGGTGCTATACAACATAAAGAGTTTATTATTTACAATTTCATCACATTAGACTCGATTTCAACCGCGACAACGATCACTGAATATTGTAGGATCGCCTCTGCTTCCAATATGTTCACTTGAACCAAATTCATGACCCCATACCAAAACTTTGTATTACCTTTCATATGCTACGGTCATCTCTAAGCATTGATTTTCTGGTAAAGAAAATTTGTGTAGCTCTTTCAATCATACTAGTATAATCTTCCTCTCCATGCCGGCCAGATTCTAGCCAAGTCCAAGGGGCTGGAGTGGAGAAAGATGAGGCGTCTAGCCGACGTGGAGAAGGCTCTTGGCGTCTCCCTCTCTGACATGGAGGAGCTGGTAGACCAATCGTTGCATCCAAAGTCTTACACCAAGGAGGAGGTGTGTGGCATCCTGGGCGTGTCCCAAGATGAGCTGAACAGTGAGAGCTTGAGTCCAAACACCCTCCATGGTAAGGAAAACTTTCTCTGCTTCAATTTCTCTTCCGTGTTCTTACATACTTGTTGTTACGTTATCTGTCTGGCTTTGTCTCACTCTTTATGTCTGTCACTCCCACTCTATCTCTCTCTATCTCTCTCACTCTCATTTTATCTCTTTCTCTCTCTCTCTCTCTTTCTCTCTCTCTCTCTTTCTCTCTCTCTCTTTCTCCGTCCCTCTCTCTCTCTCTCTCTCTCTCTCTCTCACACTTGTATCTTGTAATCTATCTGTGTGTACACTATGTATTTCTATCACTCACTTGTAGCAATTTTCTTTCCCTTGATCTGTCTCTATATCTATCTTTTTCTCTCACTCTTCCTGCCTCTAATATGTTGTTTATCTTAAAGTTGTAGTCGTCGCATCTCTAGGAAGCAAATTGATGTCTTTGTAAAAAGAAAGAAAAAATCAAAGTAAAAGAAAACATTATCCAGAGTTGCCATTTATCATGTACTCAGGTTTATTAACCCATTATCTACAGGAACAAGAAGGTACCCTTTTTTTTAAATCCAGTAGTGATTGCATGGATGAAAGATTTGTCAATTTAATCCGTAAAAGCAGACAAGTACATGTTGATGTCAGAAAAACACTAAGTTTCATCATTATCAAGGTAGTAATGTCCACATTGTCCACACTCTGTACCATTTAGAATGGAAACAACAGCTACTAGTAGTAACAACTGACTTAGTGGCCAGCTCTTTATAAAGGCCGCTCGTGTAGTCATCCAGTGGTCACCTGTATTGTCTCTAAGCACGATATATGTATCCTGAAACCCCGTCAAGGAAGACCACTTTCTCCACTTCTTTTGAGTGCTGGAGACAGACTTGACCCTACCATATTAATTTCCAAACAGTGCAATATTTCAAGCTCCATAACCGAGCCAAGCACGTCTTCAGCGAGGCGAATCGCGTATTGAAGTTCAAAGCCCTGTGTAAGGATTCAGGCACAGAGGACACGGCACAGTTACTAGGCGACCTGATGAATGACAGTCACGCTAGCTGCAGAGACCTCTACGAGTGCAGTTGCCCTGAACTGGATGAGCTGGTTGAAGTTTGCAAGTAATTATAGCCTTCTCTTTACATTCTATTGCTCGTGGGGATATTCTTCCTAGCTTTTGGTGTAATTGCACACGGTATCTGATATTAGGGACTTTTCGATTTGCACGTTCACTAGTGGACTGCGACGTATGCGGTCAATTTAGAACCAGTGCGCATGCGCATCGACGAGCTCATCGTTCGTAGCAGTATTCTCGAACGCGTTTGCCCTTGTTTTGCCGTCGTTCGCAAACTGTGACGGTACGTGTTCGTAAGCAATCTTTTGTAGGCACGAAACATCACATTGAAGTCACAAAATGGACCCAATTGACCTTATTCTGGAACCGGAGAGTGGTGGAAGTGTGAATTCTCTTAACTTAACACATTTTTGTGTCTGTAATTTCCCTTAAATCAAAATTGTTGCTGAATAATTCATAAAATAAACACATTTTATTTATGCATCGCCAATTTGTTGCAGCATAATTTTCGAGATCAGTCCCATGCACCGAATTTGGTGTGTTAAATCTTTTGCTTTTCGATCGAATTTCGCGCTCACTAAACAGAATAATTCATAAAATGAACACATTTTATTTATGCATCGTTAATCTGTTGCAGCATAATTTGTTAGAACAGTCTCATGCACCTAATTTGGTGTTGGATCTTTAGCTATTTGATCGAATTTTGCGCTCACTAAGCGAGCGTCGTAGTTGTGTAAAATCGAAAAGGTAACGAACAGCAGTCAGCGTGCCGCTTCAACCCTGCTTAAAAATGACCGCATACGTCGCAGTCCACTTATAAACGTGTAAATCGAAAAGTCCCTATTAGCATTGTTTTGAAGACTACAATTTTGTTAAGTTTGTTTTGATAATTTTCCAAACAGTGTGAAGTGGATAAATGATTCATGATGAGAGGTTAGAAACAATGATGACGTCTTTTCATCTGTCTCACTCTACTTTGCTTTGGCTTAGAACATGGTTAACTTTAGAAAATGGACCACTTTATTAATAAACTTTGTCACAATTTTTTCAAAAAAAATATTTAAAAAATAGACTGTATCCTGATGAGGAAAAGGTGCAATCATCTCTTCATATATTTCTCTTCTTTCTGTGCAATCGAACCTTGGAAATGACACCTTGGAAGTGAGCTTAAAAAAAGTTGTACAAAACTTATTTGCCCCTCTGCACTCATGAAAATGAATTATGTTCTATGTTCTATATGAAAGGCTCTGTTCAGCTGTATGACTGCGTCCTTTCATGTTTCTTACTCATTTGTTTTATCTGCATTTATTTTTCTCCATCCACTTCAACTTGTTATTTCTCTCTCTCTCTCTCTCTGTATGTCTCTCTGTCTGTCCGTCTCCCCCTGTTCTATTCATCCAAGCATTCCCAAAACTCATAAATTATCTTTTCCACTCCCTTACTCCCTGTCTGTCTCACTCACTCTCTCTCCTTCCATTGCTCTCTGTGTCTCTATATCACCCTTTTACCTCCCCATTCCCCTCTAATCAATCTCAACATAACATATATCATCTCTCTCTTTCTTTCAGAACAGATTTATAATTTTGTGTGTTTATTATAAGTTTTGGTTGGTAAATTTTAGTCCGACAATGGTGCGCTTAGAAACACCGGTATTAAGCGCCTAATAAATGTTGTGTATTATTATTATTATTATTATTCCTTCACTCCCCCCCCCCCCTCCCCTCCCTCTCCCTTTCTCTCCCTTTCTCTCCCACACTCTCTATGTATCTCTATCCACCTCTATCCCACTCTCCCTTCCCCTAACAAACCCCATCACTCCTCAGGAGGGCAGGTGCTTTGGGTTCCAGGCTGACTGGAGCAGGATGGGCAGGATGTACGGTTTCCATGGTACCCACCGATGCCCTCCAGGCTTTCCTCAAGCAGGTGGAGGACGAGTTCTACGCCAAGGATCCGAACAGGCGGTCAAAGGTCACAGAAAGTTTGTTCGCGACACAGCCAGGCCGGGGTGCGGTGATCTATCAGCTATAGTTTTTAGTTCACGTGTAAAGAAAAAATATATTAGTACCCGGTATTGTTAATTTGCTACCAGGTATATGTAGGATGTGTAAAATGGCTACTGGCTGAAATGTTGACCAGGGAGTGGAGAATGTGCATTCATTGTGTGCAGAGAGGCCTGAATCAGTAATAGTATTTCTGTTTAAGTATACCAATCGCCTAAACATGTTTTGCTCTCGAAAACAGTTTACCTATAGAATGCCAGGTAAACTTTTTCAGGACATATTCAACCTATACAAAATTTGTTTTTTTTCAGGCGATTGTTATACTTTATTAAGTGCTTAAAGACAGCATAGGTGTAAATAATGTATAAAGAAGACAAGCAATATTTGAAACGGCAGTTAAATCAAGTGCCTTCTATTTTCTAAATGTGATGGCAGCTTGTCATAGCCAACTCCTTGCAATGTGACCAAGGAAACTACGTTGTTGTACTAAAACCTTGTTATATCAGGGCTTTGAAGGGCAATCCAACCATTGCAATGAGTTCATTTGTTTGTACGGAAGCAGAAAAATAAGAGAAACAAAAATGGCGAAAGTTTGACATAAATCAGACCAATGATAAGAAAGTTATGAATTGTGCAGGGATGCGAATCAATTTTACTCACTGGGCCTGAAAAGAAGCCAGAACACATTAAAGCCCCATATGTGCTGTACAATATACAGCCTGAAAAATCCTGAAGCGGGAAGTTGTCAGGGCCTGAAATTTATTGTGATGTACTCTTGTGGCCGATTAGAAATTCTCTTAGGTATAGTGATTACAATTTTCAAAAATTCATAACTCTCTTAATGTTTGCCCGATTTGGTTCAAACTTTTGATAATCTGCTTCTGTACTGGTCCTGCTTTCTTTTACAGCAATATGCTATTAAGGTTGGATTCTCCTTTAAAAGAATTTGGAACTCCATGTAGAACTGAAATAAATTACCTTGTAGTGAGTGTTCTTTATATTAAAGATACTATGTCCCTTTTGCAGCCAACATCAAATTCTGTAGAACTTTGCAGGAATTATGAATATGTCATGTCTGTCCTATCTGTGAAATTTTAACATCGGCAGTGTCCTAGTATTCAATTTATGCAAGGAAACCTGTTTACCGTACCTTCTAGACTTCACACTCAGACACTATTGAGTGACTGACCGACATCTTTTTTTCTTTGGTATACATGAAATAAGCTGGAACAGCTAGGTACATGAGCATTTATCTACACTACTTAGTATCATCTTTTATTATGCAGTTGGAATTTAACTTTTTTTTTTTTTGGACCTGCAAATGGGACATGGTACCTTTAAACAATGTTCCACTGTATGTATATTTACATCAAGTGATGTGAAACTGGTCTTTTATAGTTAGCCAAAATATCTATTAGAATTAGAACTGTATCATGATTTAGTTTGAAGATGAACAACTCATTTTAGAAAACCTGTAGAGTATTGATTTTTGAGGTATGTGCATGGGTCAATCATTAGAAATGTACCCAATCATTTGATCTCTTTGCACGATTGTTCTTCCATGTACGGCACGTAAATAAAAGGTAGATGCGATGTCAAAATGAACAATAATGTATATATTAAAGGTTCATTTATATAGCGCAGCTACTATATGAATATACTGTACTGCGCTTAATACAAAGTATCATGTTATTACCCTGGCTGTAGCTGAGCTGCCATACCAATCCACAGTCTGGTGACATATCCACTATACCTCTACTATATCAATTGCATTGACTTGAACCAAGTGATCATATAGATTATAGATGCAATTCTTCCTACCACATGTAACTGAAACATTTTAATAAAAAAGGAAGACCTTTGGTATCTTCAAATATGTGAAACTGCTTTAAAAGAAGCCACTTGTGTTGCATCATGCCAAGTTTTTCAGAAAGAATTTCTCCAAGCGCTGGCGTTTGCCAATGCTGGTATATTACTTTTAATCAATAAATATGCTTACCGGTATTAATTGCTGGTGTATTTTTCAAAATTTGTAAATCTCGAGGAAGATGAAGACTTGCAGATAATGAATCATTAGCTAACAAAATATAGCAGATTCAGTCTTAGATTCACCGAAAGTTAGTGTGTCTACGAAATCGCTGAGGTATAAGAGGCGCAATGCATTGTGGGCGTGTCTATGCTACATGTATATGCGGTAGTAAGAATTGGCCAACATGATTAAGCCATTGCCTATTGGAGCTGGGTGCTCCCTGTATCAATATTTAATGGGTTGAAATTGTGACAACTGTACAGATCACAATGCAATAAATGTAATTGTTGCCATCTTTAGTTTACACTTTTTAAATATCTGATACAATTTTTACAATAGGTCTTCCAAGTCTAGTATTTATGTATATTTGAATCTTCGATATTAAGGAATGAAATTGTAAAAAATTATACGAAGCAACTCATTGATCTACATTAACCTGTGCATATAATAAATATATCTCTTAAAATTTATATCATGGTAACATATTTGTTTCCTACATGTAATGCTTCTGTCTTGTATTCATGAAGTACTTACATGTAGTGCTGGTTTGTAGATCATGGATGTATGTGTGTGGAGATAAATCATGAAGAATTGGCTATATTAATTTACAAAGGATCACAAACCAAATCAATGTATTCACATTCATACAAATTTAAAGTGGAAAGTTTTGCATTTATTCATATATCATACAAATATATTACATTCATAAAAATATGAAATTTACAATATCATACAATGATGACTGAGATAATCTGAAGGAGTTTCAGTGAGAGACCCTAGAGTTCTATATCAGCCCCCTGCCTATTTTTTTTTTTTTTTTTTTTTTTTTTAGGGGGGGGGGGGGCATTTCACCTCGGAAGTATATTGGATAAGATAATTCCAAGAGAAAAATACATTGTTTTACCAGACATTTAAACTCAAGTACATAAATAATGCAAAAATATTATTTATATGACAATATCACATCTTTTTAAGAATTCAATAGTTTGACTGTCATTGTAAGTATAATTGAAACTCATTGAAATATAAAAGGATAGCACACATTGAGCATGCATTTCAATTAGCATGGTATGTCTACATTTTTCAGAACAATCTGTTATTAAAATACATAAATTGAAGTGGATTTTGAAAATCTGTTTCAAGCTAAACAAAATTATGAAAGAAAAGAGTAAAGTTCTTTTTAGAAAGTGATACAACTCGCATAAAACTACGTTTTACAGTGTAAAATTTTAGTGTAAATTTATATTGGCATATTATGTTTTATGAGAAATTTCTTCAGTCCTTTCAGAATACAGTTTTGAGGTTTTCATGCCACACATATATACATGAATGTCTAGTTTTTGTTGTGCATCTTTTCCCCCCTCCCCCTCCCTCTCCCTCTCTTTCTCTCTTAAACACAACCACACACACGAGCACCCCCACACAAACGTCATTCCCTTTTCTCTATAAGCCCGCTCCTCTCTATCTCTCTCTCTCTTTATCTTACCGTTATCATTTCCCAACCCCTTCACATGCACCTGTATCTGACCTCAGACAGGAAGGTCACTTTCATATTAAATACATGTATGTGGAAGAATTGCATACTTTTGTTTAAATTAGCACAATCATCAATCTCATAAGAAATATAATGAAAAATTAGATGGCTGCTTCAAGAACATAAGATGTCAAAGTCTTGGAATACTGCACAGTTTCACATGGACGGTTTTCAAGGTGTTGTAAAGTAGCAAGTGTTATTAAAGGCTTGTTCCCATTTGCCACGTCATCTCTCGCCCTACGAGTACCAGCTACGAGTACCCAAAATATTAAAAGCTTAGTCCTACGTGTTCAAAACCACAATGGAATAGTTTAAGTGATTTATCCCGGCATATATAGTTAGAGGGAGGCCTTTGAAAAATCCATCAAGTTCCATCTTCTGAATCTGCCTCCTCGTCATTGTCCTCCTCTCCCTCTTCTTCTGCCGTGCTGCTTTCGGTCTTTAAACTCCTGGGATGGGTGCGGGCAGGGCCGGGTTTGTCCTGAAAATATTTAAAATTATTTAGAAGTCAGTTACAGATTGTAAAGACTTTCAAGAAATCATCTTGCGAGAGATTTCAATACTATATCATATTGCCTATCGAATGATGTTCGTAATGCATGCACATTTACATGTGAGACATTGCCATGTTTGCATATTTCAGTAGGTTATGCATAGGGCTCCTGCAATTATTCTAGCTTTATTTCTATTTTTCTTTAAAAATTGGTGGGGGGGGGGGGTAAAGTCTTTGTGAGCACATTAAAGATATATTCTGTAAACATATCATGTGTTAGAGAAGAGATATACAGTAAACTGTACCTGTATATGGGGCAACTAAGAAACAAATTGTACAGGTTTAAAAACTGTGTCGGTACTTCATCAAAGGGATTTGTACGAGTGCACCTGTATACAGTTACTTCCTATACACATAGGCACCGGAAGTAGGGGGGGGGGGAGTCGACCCTCCCCTCCCCCCCCCCCCCCCATATAAAGGTGGGGGTAAAACACATTTCCCCCCCCCCTCCCCCCAAAAATAAATCAGCATTAAAGGAGTGTGGTTTGTTTGTATATTTTGAACCAAAAATAAAATAAAGAATATTAAAACCTGAATTGACTGATCACATAAGAATATTCCATTCAAAGAAAAGGAGAGAAAACAGGAATTTTTAATTTCCTAAACATTCTGCATGCCCCTTTATTTATCAATGGATGATTTGAAAATAGCAATACCCGCATATCGAGGAAAAGGAGGCCTATTTTTTTCATGCGTTCTTCTGTTCGCAGCACGTACGTTGTTTACAAGATTTTGTCTATTCAGGTATTAAAGCTCTTCTATTTTGCACCACTCTTTATGCTGTTATATCCCAATTAATGAAGCTTTAATTATTTATTTCTTTATTTATTGATTAGAGGTGTATTGATGAAGAATCTTTTTTCATATATTGGTAAAGGACATGAGGACAACATTAGTTCAAATCTGACGGTCAGCTCAACTTAACGTAGACCGGCATGGGTATTTTTAAAGAAAATCATTTAGAGAAGGCTCCCGTGGCAGAGGTGAGGTTCTAACCACGAGAGGGTTAATTCCCCCGTTTTTATTCATCGGCTAGGAAGAATAAGAGATCTGTGTCCTTTTATATCAGCATACCACGAATGAATGACTGCATAGGATTCAGAAGTATATTAAGCCCTTGGCTGAAAGAATATTCAAAATTAAAGAGTAGGCATCATACTCTTTGAAGTCTGCTTTTGCTTTAGAATAAAGTGAGGGTTATTTCAATTTTTTGTTTAGATGAGCCGTGTAATATTAGTTGCTTTTATTTTTTTATTATCATTATTAGCAGAACATCTCAGCTTGCATGATATTTTAACTGGTCACAATCATGAAGAGTATCGTTCAGGTGCAGAAGTCGGGGGGATTAAAAAACAAAAAAGGACTCCAAGAAAGTGCCAAAGGGTGCCATGCAGTCAATCTTGAATCTCTTTGGAAAAACGGAAAGAACAAATAAAATCCAAAGAAGGACCATCAACATCTCATGAGGTACAATCTGCAAAACATGTGGAAAAAACTTCATTAAAGCTCTCAAGCATTACAGAAAATTCACCCGACTACATCTTCTGAATCTTTTCAACGTGAAGAAAACCTGTCAGGTGAAGATACGGATCCCCTACATCCTCCTTATCCCCCCAGTCTCATGCAGATTGATCAGTCCTCAGATTCTGACGCAGAAATGGTAGAAAGCAAGCCAAAGACTCCTTCTCCAGAAAAGGCACAAGCTCACCATCCACCATCTGAGAGGAATAATTGCGCTCTAGTTTATCCAAATCAACCTACATGTGATTTCAAGAAAGATAAGCATGGAAGAAGATTTTGAATTGAATGGTACAAGACACAACCTTGGATTGAATGGGACAGTGAGGCAAATGACGGAAATGGTGCATTTTTCTGCCACATTTGTCGACAAGCAACCATTTAACCTTCAGCACGTCCCCAGTACAGGTATTGTGAGCAGAGCTTCAGTAAACGTGGTGTCACAAACTGGAAAAACGCAACCGAGAAATTTCTTAAGCATGAAAAGAGCGAAGCGGAAGGTCATCAACTGCTGGTCTACAAAATGAATAAACTATGGCAGGGTGAAAACATTGCTGAAAAGTTGAATACCCAGACACATGCAGGAAGAAAGAAAACAAAATTCCCAGTACCTTCTCACTATTTTCACAACTTTGAAATATCTGGCGAAACAAGGCGGCTGCCGATTAGAGGACAATTAGAATAGTAACTTCTTCAGTCTTCTCAACCTGCGATGCGAAGATGTCGAGGGCCTAGATATTAAGTGGTAGGCCAGGAAGACCTCCTGGACCTCTCATGAAATTCAAAAGGAAATGATTGACTTAATTGATGTCGAAAACCCTGAAGCGTCAACTTGCTGCTGGCATGAATGGGATGCCATTTGCCATATTGGCAGACGAAACCTCAGATGTTTTGAAGATGGAGCAACTTTGCATTTGCATTCGTACAGCAACATATTGGACTGTATGCCATGAACAAGTGTGATTCGGAGACGGTGTTCAAAACCCTCAAAGATATCCTTCTCAGGTACAATCTGCTGCTCACTCTCTGTCGCGCAGCAAGTTTTGACAGAGCTGCTATCTCAAGGCAAACAGAATGGCGTAGCAGACAGATTGCAGCAAGAAGAAGGAAGAATTACATCTACACATGCACTGCTATATATACAGGTATGCATTAATTGCATCAATCTTGCTGTCCGAGACATGGTCAAGCATGTACCAAAGTTGAGGAACTTCCTCAACCCTGTCACAGATATGATCTCCTTCCTCCGAGACTCACCTAAAAGAGTTGCAATTGTAAAATCTGTGGCAGAAGCACTTGGCTGCCAACAAACCCACATCAGAACACTATGTCCGACCCACTTCACCATAAAGTACAAGGCGCTTAACAGTGTTGAAGCCCACCTGCAAGCCGTTAAGGAGGCTCTATACTATAGAGGAGCTGCGGACATGCAGTCAAGGGCGAATGAATTCTTGAGAGTTATTTTGAGCTTCATGTTCACAATTTGCCCAAGAATCTTTCCATATTCGAGGTGAGTGACAGGCTCAGCACGGCGCTTCAAGGATCACAAGTGTCAGCTGGGCAAGGGGCAAGACTAACGCAGGAAGCAATTGTGCAACTGAGCAAGATGACAAGGGAAGAATACTTTGATGGGTTTGGCAGCGAATGGTAACATTTGCCAAACAACACAACTAAGATGAGCCTATGACCTTCCTCGACAATCAAGAGCTCCACGCCGATACTACAAGAGAGACACACACCTCTTCGAGACCCCCAAAGATATTTACAGGAGCGTTTGGTTCGTAGCCTTTGATCATGTGCCGGTATCGGGGCTCCAGGAAAGGGTGTCATTGAAGGCTGTTACTGTGTTGACTGCGACAGAGGATCTACTCATGTCGGCATGGTCACGTAATGAGGTCCCACCTGAGTCAATGAAATGTGTCGTCAACCATTTTTGGGGCGATCTCGATGGACCTGGGCTAGAAGCCCAGCTTCAAGTACTCGAGAATCCTAAGGAAACCAGTGGAAAACCAGGATTGAGCCTGTCAGTGGACAAGATCATCAGCGCCATCCCAAGGTCGGGAATACAAAAAATGATACGTATGGCAGGTTGTGAAACTATGCAAGCTGTATCTCATACATCCCGCCACAAAAGCAATGGCAGAGCGTTCCTTCAGTACACTTCGAAGGGTCAAAACCTACCTGAGATCTACAATGTCAAAGGTACGCTTGAATTCTTTCCGTCTTCTCAATGTGTACAGAAAACAAGTAGAATCCATGAACATGACAGACCGTGCGAATGACTTCATATCACATGGTGATGGCATGAACAAGAACATATTTCTCAATCATAGAGTAAGGCTAATCACCATTACCCATTAAACATGTCTAAACGTTCATGGAATCTACTCTCTGTTTATGTTTTATTTTTATTTTTATTGTGTGATAAAAATATTTTTATGATGATGATTATCATTATTAGTTATTATTATTGTTAATTATTCTCTATTTATTATTTATTATTCATTATTATTATTATAATTATTATCATTATTATAATAATTATCATATTTATATTATTATTATTATGAAGAGTACGCAGATTCACTATCACGTTTTTATTTGCAGCCAGAGGGCCATACACTTAATTTGAGCATGGTCTAGTGTAGACATTTTTCTATCTCAACTAATTTATGAAGTAATTTTACCACATACAACGTTTTGGTATGGGGTCATAAATTTGGATCAAATGAACATATTGGAAGTATATGCGATCCTACAATATTCAGTGATCGTTGTCGCGGTTGAAATCGAGTCTAAAGTTATGGCATTTTAAATAAATAAAGTCTTTATGTTGTATAGCTCCCTCTCAAGATCAAGATATTAATTAAGCTATAAATCAACCTTTTTTTGACTAAAATTGATCAATTTGCTATTCCTATTTGGAAATTGTATATCACAACTTCATATTCTGAGATTTTCATGGTCGCAGCTACCATTGTACGGCCGTAGGCGCTATTTGAAATTTATCAAAATTTACCGGGAGCACCAGTAAATTTGTATATTCAATTTTTCTTGAAAGCAGAAGTGTTTTAGGGGCTAAATTTTCTAGTGCTTAATTCATCCACAGGAGCATCCAAATATATCAAAATTGTAAAGAATCACTATCCACCCAATTTTAAAATTTCCCAAAACTTTGAATTACCTTTAATTAAACTTGTAAGTTACCTATATAAAATTATTTAACATTTCATTTAACTTCATGTCTCTTAACTAACAGTATGGTATTCCTGCTTGATTTAACATCTTTTTAATTAACATTAGATTAGAAAGTATGACATTATAATACACATTGACACCCTCAAAAAATAACATTGGCTTCTAATTGCAGAAGGTATCCATCGTAAGAGCATTACACTACACTTTTGAAAATATCAAGTGTATACATGTATAAAGCTTGATAGCTTTAATTATTAGGTATTTGTATAAGCTGTTTTATTCATATTTCATATTCACGGTGACCATTGTAGAATAGTGATGATGATCATTTTAATAAAGCCTTCAACTTTTCAAATTGACCTTGCTGTTTTTTTATTATAAGTGTTTATAAAAAATGAGAAAAATATTCTTAAGGGTATGTGTACCTATGTACATTTATGAGTGTTGTACGGAGTGTAAATGTGTGCCTGTTTAATTATTGTAAGAAGATGGCATGGAAAAGCGTGTGTGTTTTTATTACGGGTGAGAAGACATGAGCCCCTGAAAGGTGAGCCCCCCCCCCCCCCCTGGAATATTTCCCTCAATCCCAAACTGCTTCTGGCGTGCTTGGCTATACATACATGTACATTGTATAAAGAAAATTTGATGTTTCTTCAATCATTAACATTGGAAAGTTAGGGTAAAATAGAAAACTAATTTGGGGGCCAAGCTCATTTTTGTCTTCCTCTTTATACTTGACCATTTTTCCCCCCTGTGCTGTGTATTAAGATAAGAAGAATAAACATTGTGTGCTTTCTCCTGGGTGCTTCATGATTAAAATAAAAATCTCTGTTATTCTCTGGATTGCTCTTGATGTTTTGGGAGACTGAGTAATACCAATTTTTTTTTAAATTCCCACCTTGGAAGGACAAGTCTTGGTATTACACCAACAAAATAAGTTTTTGTTGACAATTATCCAAGTTTCAATAAATAAGAACTTATACTTTCAAAATTATATTAGAAATTCAGGTTTAGGTTAAGTTGACGCCGTCATCGATGCCATCACCGGAAAAGCGGTGCCTATGTCTAGCTTTTTGCTACAAAACCGGGATAGATCAAAAGAAGCATAATTGAGCACATAAATTTATACTGCTCCTTCAAATTCCCACAGGGTCAAAATCCTTGTCCAAGAGTACATGTATATTTCCTCCTGATACTCTGTTCCCCTGGAGCATAGGATTTGCTTGAGGCAGTGAGATCGGACTACGGTCCCATGTGTGATAGTACTTTACATATTGCATCAAGCAATTGGTGTCCACAACATTTATTCCTCATTAACACTACACAAGCATTAATATATCTAGGCCAGACTCGTTAGTTGGATTCCTGGAGGTCTTCTGTATAGTTTTCAATAAAAAAGAAAGAAATTTCCTACTTCCGTAGCTCCTCATTGATAGCAAAATACTCCATTTGAAATCCATACAGGACTCAGTTAGAGAGACGAAGCATGTCAAAAGATAGTAGAATAAAAAGAAATTTAAAAATACAACACACGTACACTGCCAGAGATGTCTTAGTTTTTTCTTGACTGAAAATTACACAGAAAACATGCAGGAAGGTAAATTAGATTTCCGGCATAGACACATTCATGCTCCTATAGAATGCAAAATAATGGATCATCAGTTCCTAAATATGAGCAGAACCTTTTTTGTTCCTTCAGGGGGGAAAATGAAACTTCCAAGAACTATTTAGGAGTTGTTTGGCCTAGTAAAGTTAACAGTAACTTTCGTTTAAAAAAAAAATCACTAAGCATCAACAAATATAAATCTGTAGGAATACTTGAGGTATTTAAGGCGGCAGACCCACTTCAATTCCTTGCATTTCCTTCTTTTTTCATTATTGAGCCGTCATGCATATTCCATCAAAACTATTCACAGACAAAAAATACATGAATAATTTCTGACCAACTAAATTATCAATTGAATAAATAGATAAATACATGTTAATGTAAATAGATAGATAAATAAATAAATACAAATAAACTTACTTGCTTCATGATGGTGAGCATACCCTCCTTCCCCTGAAAACAAGAAGGAATGAACAAACAGATCATGTTAAGAGTATTTTCGAGATTAAAAATCGACCTTACATGTAGGTGTAAATTATAAAGTCCTCAATATTTATACAAATGAATTTATACCGTTTTTAGTACAGTTTCTTTTTTAATTCACTATTTAAAGCATCATCACAGATAAATCTGTGAGACTACCATTGGAAGCTAGTTCTAGTAGTTTAAATACAGTCAAACCTGGCTATAGCGACCACTCAAGGCAAACACAAAAAGTGGCCTTTGTAGTCAGGTTCCTTTAGTACATGATTCAATGAGAAACCATTTTGAAGGGAAACAACAAATGTGGCCTTTGAGACAGGCGGTCACGAAAGCAGGTTTATATTGAATGGTGGTGTTGGTGGTTATTTTACCTGACTGCTAAGAAAGCATAAATGCTTGTAAGTAAGCAACCAGACAGCCGACGGCTTTAGGTCCTCGGGACCTGGTAATGAGGATTAATGCCTAACCAAAGGGCACTAGCGCATCGCCTTGGTTTCGAATCCGGGTCACCGGATAACGAGACCACTGCTCTACCAACTGAGCTATCGCGCCTATTGACTGTACCAATAAACATTGTAATACTGTTAATTATGTCAAGTACAAGCACATGCAGAGCTTCTATTATACAAGTTACACTACACATGCATGAATGATTTAATACTGAGTTAGTGTATTATTTGGAACGTCCAGGTAACGTCCAATGTCAACAAATGAGGTTGGCACGTTCTTTAATATTCAATAGTATAAACAATAACACCAAGCATCAAACTGTTCAGACAAATCATTTCTCATGATACAGATGTAGATTGACCCTTGAGGTACAAGTAGCTATGAAAAGATACATCTTGACCACGAACTGCATTATTCAGGGGTGGTAGTGAGCACTAAAAAAAAAAAAAAAAAAAAAAATCCTTCCCTCAACACCCTCCCCCCTTGAGTAAAAAAAAAAAAGATTCAGGAAAAAAAATGGCATCTAACAACATTCCCTGCCTTTTGAGTAAAAACATTGGGGGAAAAATGGGGAAAACTAGGGGAAAATAGGAGAAATGAGGGGGAAATGGGGGGAACAAAATCAGGACAAATTCAGCAAATAATTGTGGAATAACCATTTCACTGGGACACAGAGCCAGTACAATATGCATGTGCTTTGGCTTGACATATCATATTACCAAAATTGTCACCCAGATATGCTGAATTGCAACTCTCAATCAATCAAAATGCACTAATTCTGATTCAAAGAAGGGCCGATTGGCGGATTAGGTAGGGTTCTTGTTCTAATCCCTCTTTGAAATGCATGCAGTAAGAAAAGAAAAAAGTCTTTTACAATGTAGGTAGGCTACACTGTATGTTCCCTGGAGGTATCTCCGCAAAATGTGAAAAATTGAACAGCATCAATTTTTTTTCCTTCTCTCTTCTGCTTCCATTTTAAATTGTTAATGCAACTTGAATTCGGCGTAAATATTCATAAATGAATGATACACGCCATAAAAACTAAAAAAACAAAACAACAACGGTACATGTAGAAATTGTGGTCCAATGCAGCTATAAGATATTAAAAACACTCCTTTTAAGAGTAGAGGAAAGAGATTTTGTTTGATATCGAGAATGGTTATACAAATGCGCCAGATGACAAATTTGCCAAAATATGGCCTTTGGCATTTAACAATGTTAAATCTGAGATGCACGGCCCTACGTGCTATTAGTGTCTGTAATATGGTATAATATTGAAGCCCTACAAAAATTGAGCTTCAAAATGATCAAGAAGTGTCTCAAAAAAGTAAAAATCTTTGAGTGACCGGTTTTACATTACTCGTTTTCCCAAACGCAAAATTTGGTTTCGATTTCCAATCATAAATATCTTGATAATCAGACAGGCGATCGGCTTGTAAAAGTCATGGGGTTCCTGACTGACCTAAAGGTTTATAATTATCATTGCAGCATGAGTTAAATCCAGGATTTTGTATCAGAATCTGAGACAAAGTTACTGGATCCCTTTAAAGCAAAAATTACAGGTATCTTAGACAAAATTTGCTAATGCATCAAAGAGGGGCAGCATATTTTTTTTCTGCATGTAATAATTAAACTGTCCAATAAATAAAGCGTTTTGTTTGTTTGTTTGTTTGTTTGATTGTTTGTTTTGATGTAGTTGTTTTTTCTTCTGCAGTAAATTGTAAATCAAAAGGTAACTCAAGCATTATTCCCAAATGACCAGTACAGAATAGTAATGCCTTTAAACCAGCATATTCAAAAAATAACACTGTGTACTAAACAAATTATGGCTAGTATCAAAGCGGACTAAGTTACACCTGATTATAAACTTATTCCTCATGGTCTACATCATTTGAAAAGATGCAATAATAACATACTTGTATTGCAATAACTTGTCTTAAAATCATACCTAAAATGATTCATGATACACTGGCATGCAATAAAACCAGACACTTTCATGCATTATAATTTTTAAATGACTGCCATTTTCTCAGCAAAATACTTTGGAAAAATATCTTGAATAATGTGTTCAAATACTTCAATATCAACCATTTACATGTACATGTACTAATGGCCAGAAGTTTCATACATTTACCCTACATACATACATACATGTACAGCGAGTATTAAAAAGTTTCTGGTTAAACAGTGTACCATTAATTTGTCACGTTTACAGAAAATAACTTCATATTACAGCCAGTTCCTGTACATCAATCATGCATAAAATTAAAAGTTGATAACTTATTAGAGGTTATCCTGTAAACATGCCTACAAATCAACAACAAAATGTCTGCAATTACATTGCAACTCAATATTTCCTGTAAATACAATCAACAGGTCATGCAGTTAAAGATATATTATACAGTATGGTTAAACCATCAGATATATACTGTAGTCAGCCATGCCATTCAACTGTTACCTTTACATAATATGATAAGTCCAGAACATTTTGGAAACTCCCGTTTCCAGAGTCCTACAAGTAAACGCATACATGATGAGACAAAATCTAGGTGTGATGTTGTTTTAAAAAACAAACAGACTTGTAGTCCCTGGTATCAGTTACCCCCCCCCCCCCCACCCTCAATTCCTCCTTTTACTCTCTCCCTTCCTCATCCCCTCTCCTCTTTCTCTCGCTCTCTATCTCTCTATATCCCTTTCTCCCACCCACTCTCTACATGTAGGTCGCCATATCATTTTACCTTCTTATCCCTCAGTCACTAACAACACCAAAATTGACTTCATCATCATCTGTGTAATTATCATGATCCTAATCATTATCCTCCTCCTCATCACCATCATCATTACCATCATTTATCATCAATGTCATCATCCACAGCAGCATTATCAATACCCTCCTCCTTCTCCTTCCAATCATCATGCAAATCATCCTCCTCCACCTCATCATCACGATCTTCCATCTCTTCCTCCGCATCATCATCATCATCATCCACAGCATTATCATTATCATTATCCTCCTCATCATCACCATCATCACCATTACCATCATTTATCATCAATGTCATCATCCACAGCAGCATTATCAATACCCTCCTCCTTCTCCTTCCAATCATCATGCAAATCATCCTCCTCCACCTCATCATCACTATCTTCCATCTCCTCCTCCTCATCACCATCATCACCATTACCATCATTTATCATCAATGTCATCATCCACAGCAGCATTATCAATACCCTCCTCCTTCTCCTTCCAATCATCATGCAAATCATCCTCCTCCACCTCATCATCACTATCTTCCATCTCTTCCTCCGCATCATTATCATCTTCATCCACAGCATTATTATTATCATTATCCTCCTCATCATCACCATCATTACCATCATCATCATCATCTTCCTCCTCATCATCACCATCATCATCATCATCTTCCTCCTCATCATCATCATCTTCATCCACAGCAATATCATTATCATTATCATCATCATCATCATCATCATCATCTTCCTCCTCATCATCATCTTCCTCCTCCTCATCATCTTCATCCACAGCAATATCATTATCATTATCATCATCATCATCATCATCATCTTCCTCCTCCTCATCATCTTTATCCACAGCATTATCATTATCATCATCATCCTGTTAATACCTGCGGTAATTTATTTACGTCAAATGATAATTTGTTTTGCTTTGTCTTCTGTTCCAATATTAATTATACATTTATTAATACAAGTATGGGTTTATGCTATAAGTTCACCCCTTTTTATAATCTCCCACATTGACATTAATATATTTGTCTTATCTTGTTCTGTATTTCTGCTTTTGTTATTATTGATATTTTTCTTCTAATATTATTATCTCATTAATTTGCAGAATAATTACATGTACTATGCATAATGTGTATATTGTTTTTGTTTTCCTTTTTTTCTGGAAATATGGAAATAAATCAATTCAATTCGAATATTCATCATCACTATCATGGTCTGGTAAACATCACCAGATTCCTACCATCATCATGTTCATCTTCAATAGACAAGGTTACATTAAATTTACACTCACCCTGAAATCTAGAATCTTTTCACTTAGGATCTTGGTATCATGAGACCTCAGAAGGATCTGTGATTTAAGAGCCTCTATCTCCCTTGCCTGCTGGACTCTCTGCTTCTCAATAGCAGCTAGCTCCTTGTTTAGTATCTCACTAATCCTGATGAGCAAATTCAAGAAATCCAATCATAATAATTAACAATAAAAAGAATGAGGGGTTCTTCCACGATGCAAAGTAGGCCTACTCAAGGCACTCAAATATCCCTGCCAACATTTGAAAATAAGAATTAAGAATTTTTAGCACATATGCCTTCGAAAATAAGAAATTGAACTTGCAGCGGCAGTGTGACTGGCAATTAATACGCGGTAAATTTGTACCAAAACGTAAACTCTCAAATCATGGCACATGATAAAAAAAGCATAATTTGGCTTTAGAACCAACACCACCAACAACAAAAATAGAAATTTTGAAAAATCTGAATATTCAGAATTTTCAGGTCCTAAAAATCCAGAAAGTCAGAATATTCTGGATTATTTGTAAGGGTTGGCAGGTATGAAATATTATAAGATGATGACGTAGATCCTAATCAAATGATTGGTTGAAAGCGTACACGTGACCAGGCATTTATTTTGCCTAACGCGTAATTTGGGTAATGACCGGTCATTACCCAGTGGTAATGACCGGTCATTACCACATCTAGCTAAAATTAGCGCAAAATAAGCGCGACACAAGTCAGAGGTCTAATATTAGACGCGCGCAAGGCAAGGTACGCCTCAATTTGCGCTTATTTTAAACAATGGGTTATGTAAATGAGAATTTAAACCATGGGTTAGATTTAAACCTCCTTTGTGAATTCGGACCTTTGAGTTTGAGATGAGGGCAATTGATCAAATAACAAGGATCCACGTTATAATTTTATAAAACAAAGAAAAAGTCTAACACCCCCTCGGCTGTCGCCTCGGGCGTGTTAGACTTTTCCAAAGGTACCTTGTGTGGGTAATTCTTACTAATGCCCTCACTGCTGTGTATTATTTGTATATTACCACCTGCACACCTGCTACAGCTAGTGAAGATCAGAAATCTCCTAAGCAAACAAAATTACAGATACAGTGGCCCATATTCTGAAGTCGTGTCTAACTTAGTCATGTCTAAAGTTAAACAACTGTTTAGTTAGACATGACTTAAAAGCGAGGTCGTGTCTAAGTCCTGTCTATAAACTAAATTTCGTATTCTGAAGTCGTGTCTATATTAAGTCTCGTCTAACTAAACAACTGTTTAAGTTCTGCGCAAGTTGTGTTTAACTTTTAGTCACAACTTGCCCAGTGGGCGTTAATTCTGACGATAGATCCAATGCGCATGCGTGCACGCACCGGATAAATAAATTAATGCAGACAGCTAGCTACCATGGTGATGTGATCGTTATGTAATGACTAGACTGCATGTACTGTGTACGTACGTATGTATTATGTTTACACTGGATTGACAAAAACTAATAATCAGTGCCTCAGTGCTCGGAAGAACCAGAAAAGAAACTTCTCCAACAGAATGGTTAGCTTCTCATAGATTATGAAATTTCCAAGATGTCACCAGTAAATAAGAGTAGTTAATATTATCGAGAAAAAAAATTAGGCTACACCAGAAAAAATCCTGCAAAACGTATTTGAAGTTTTAGAGGATGCCTGTACTATCGTTCTCCCCCGCAAGTTCGGGATCAGCAGGTAGAGACTACCGTACACATTGAAAAGCAGCAGAATTGCGCCCTTAAACAGGACTTAAACAACCCCTCTCAGTTGTCTAAAGTTAAACAGGACTTAGACAGGACTTTGTGTTTAACTTTATTTAAACACAACTTCAGAATACGAAAAAAGTTAGACACGACTTCGTGACTAAAGTTAGACGGGACTAATTAGACAACTGTTTAGTTAAACAGAGCATATTTGTAATGTGTGTTATGAAAGAAAGATAAATAAACTTGAAACTTGAAACTTGAACTTGAGTTAGACACGACTTCAGAATACGGGCCAGTGTATTTTACCTGCATTAGATGTTTTCAGAGACGAGGGGAATATGACTTAGTTTTGAAGGCAGACAAATAGGAATCATTCCTCCAAAATAGGTATGGTTGGCATGAATGTTTATTACAACCGCCATCCATGGTTCTACAAATTAAATTGTGCCTATGCTTTTGTGTGACATCTTGGCAAACTGATCAATGTACATCTGTGTGTATTAGAAAGAAAATGACACTTACTTCAGATATTCTGTACTCATAGCCTTGGCCATGCATTTTGAGTCTTTGATGACCTCACGATACGTAGGTGCAGGCGGACTGGTCAGAGGTTATAGGTCAAGGGTCACAAATAAGTACGCGATCAATATAAGTTCAGAATGAAAAAGACTGCAAAGGCTTCTTAGAAGCTAATTTTTCAAATAGTAAACAGCTTATAATCGTAATGTCTTCATAACTGTTGCTGGTGGTCTAAGGGACAAAAAAAAAAAATGAAATTTGTCAGATGGTAAATAATAAAATACTTGAAAAACCTTTAAATTTGAAGAAGAACAAAAATGCAAGCTCTTGAATCCAGTCTTCATTGTTTAGATCTTTTACTTCACTTTCTTATCCATTGTAGATTCTAAATAAATGTACCTGTATTAGACCAATAATGATGTAGTATATTTTCATTTTCTTTTATTTTCCTTCATTTCTCTTTTCTTCCCCTTTTCCCCAATAAGCTGTAATATTAATAACAAATATATATATATATATATACACATTGCTAATACGCAAACCTATTTATCCAATTTAAGTGTCTGTTTGGAGCCAGAAGGTTGTTAAAGGTATAGACCAGTTCTAGTCATGCGATTGCATTGTGAAAGAAACGTTGTGGAATCGATCAGAAAAGGTTAATCATCTAGCATATAAGTATTGGTGTGTACTGCAAGGTTCTGGAATCATCAAAATGATAAGAAATTTGGCCCAGTCTTGGTAAAGTTACAAGCACTTTACACAGAAAAATGTATATGGGACTATATACGCGATCGCGATATCTATCCAGTCCGGATTGATATTATAATTTACCAAATATATCATTTAGTAGGCCGTTTCCCGGCAAAATTTGTATCATCACGTATGAGTCAAAACATATTCTTTCACATGATAGGTAATAAGAGCTTCCATTTCATTTTTTGAGAGGGGGGCGTTTCCAAAACTGGTCTATACCTTTAACTCTGTGTAAAATGAAGTTAGAAACCTTCTGACTCCAAACAGATGATTCGTAAGCTGAGATGTTTAAAAGGATACGGTAGTTTCTCGACCTCTGTCCTGCGCACGTGTCGGCCAATGTTCTGGTTCCCAGCCAGCTGTCTCATATGAAGGTAGTGGGCCACAAGAGGGCTACGACCCTTGATGTTAAAGAGGACTCTCTCAAAGTCAGGTCCTGGTCCTATTTGGTGGGACTAGAATAAAAGGTAGGCCCATAATACAGGGTATTATTCATAATATTCACACTAGCTGTCAGTCTTCAACAGAAATAATAGGGAGGGTAAATTGACAGTTAACAATAAACATTGCATTAAAAATCATGTTATAATGAAACTTATGATAAATAATTGTTTCCTATATGTATGAAAAACGTGTGACCAGTTACAACTTAACTAACCAAAGCATTTGTTTACGACACTTGTCACTGATTTCAATTAAGATTCTGAACATTATAGTACACACTTTCCAATCTACCAGGGAGCATTCCAGCCAATTGCCTTTTAATATGGAATTGTTGGTCTTGCAATTTCATTTGGTGGTTTTGGGATACTGGGTCACATATGATTTGTAATCAACTTTGGTCAGGGTTAAGCACTGGACACATTGTACAAATGGTGCACATGTGTTCATTATACAATCACTCCTGACAATTTTAAAGGATAGGTGCTTATAGAGCTTCAACAAGAGCAGATAGACAGTAGAATAAAGAAGTGAAAACATGTATCATTTAGTTCATACAACGGAACTCCTAGATCCTTTTTGTTTGATAAAATAAGGAGTCATTTCAAGATTGGCCCATGCATTATCAATGACAAATAAATCTGTTTTAATACAAGAATTACTTTAGCGCGCACACAGAGTATAAGCGCAAATACTTTACCAGTCCTACACATGCAGTACTACGTGAGTATAAGCATATGTGTACATGCGTTATACGCTCACTCAACTCTACGTCCACAAGTGCGCATCGTATACTTAAAATTGTTGAATAGAACCAGAAATAGTTGTGATAGTCTCAAAACATGAATCATACATGTCTGCATTTGACCAATGATTTGATTAGGATCTGCAGTGAGTTCAGTGGCTCAGTGGTAGAGCAGAGGTCGTGTAACCGAGAGGTCCCTGGCTCGAAACCAAGTCAATGCCCCGTGCCCTTTAGTAAGACATAAATCCTCATTACCAAGTTCCTCAGAGAGGACTTAAAGCCATCGGTCCTCTGGTTGCTTTACTTACAAGCATATACATGCTTTTTTAGCAGTCAGGTAAAACAATCATCATCAACCGTCAACAAGTATAAAAGCAAAATTCACACTGACCTCAACTTCAGTTTGAGCCCCCTCGGCATTGGTGGCTCCTGTTTGAGGAAAGCGGTGACCTTTATTGAGAAGGGTCATCTCACGCGATATGGTAGAACCGAGTTCATTGGCAAGGGAATCGCTTTCATCCGGTATGTCAACATTGATCGAGAAGTCAGCTGAACAAAGGTAAAAAGAAACATTGCTCAGCATAAACTCCACAAAAAGAATTTTTAATATGAAATACATTAAACTGCACATTAAATAGCTTCCTATGAAAAAGAACACCTGGAACAAATCTGTCTCCCATTCTGCACTCCCATCAGTTAGAAGCCCCTAGGCCTGACTGAGGGATTTCTAAATGAAAGGAAGACTATTTTCTTGCCTGGCCGGGTCACACACATCTTTCACCCAATTTACACTACAGCAAAGTTGGTAGGATTAAGGGCTAAAAATAGGGGCGGGGCTACATTGCAAATTAGCCAGTTAATTTGTGTCCTCATCAGCCCGCAGTTGCAAATAGCGGATATTTGGTTGAGAGAATATCCCGAGAAATCTTGGCCTTGTTTCCAAAATATCCCGCTATTTGGGAAATAGCGGGCTAATTTGCGCCCGTCCAAGCTAGTTTGTGATGAGCGTATCGGTCTGGTGAAGACGTAATTTTGAGCTTCGGGATAATATCCCGAGTCTGAAAATAGCGGGTTATTTGGCAAACTCGAGCTGATGAAGATGGGCCTATTAATAGAATACATCTTTGCAGTCCTACTGGAACTACTGACAATTTTAATCAAGTGTATTAATCTCACCATCTTTGTTGATATGCCCTTCCTTAATCAGCACCACTCGATGCTTATCCTCCTCTTTCTCCTTGTTCATGCTCCTAGGCTGTAACCTCTTCACGTCCCAGTGTTTCCATGACAACGGCTTGGGTTTCACACCTGCAGGGGAAAAAAAAATGACGTCAAAGATAATCTTGTAATCATCTTGATAATATCTGAATACCAGCGCTAAGTTTGAATCCACGGTCTTGGCATCTCCAGTCGAATGTTAAAACCATGCACTCGACTACAACAGCTCCACGTTTACTGATGAAGCTATTCCAAAGAGCTACATGTACATGCGTTTATAGTATGTATGATGTGAAAGACACATATCTTCCATGTTCTGATGAGAATAACTATATATGTCACATTTGTAGCATACTTTCTAAGCCGATTGACTACTGAATTAATTAATTTCATAGGCTTCATACAGTAGCCACTCAGTTCCAGTACCGGTAGTCAACAAGGTTAATTTGAATTGGCATACACTGTATTAAAGGTACACTGTCCTACTTGTAGCTACTTGCTCCCTCTATATAGAAAACTTCCCCAATCGGTGCCTGTTGGTCCCCCATGATCCTCTTTTTCTTATGTTAAATGAGAGCTGAGTTAATGAGATAGCCACCTGTCACAGTGACCTCGCTGGCTCGCTGTGTGGTCTAATCCCTTCTGGCTGAAGTAGTAAAGCCTCCCTTTAAAAGAACACATGATGGCATGGCATGGCATATTATTGCCGGCTATACATAATTGTTACAAGCAATACATGATTTGAATGTAAAAAGTGAATCAAGTGAACAGATATCTATCATCAATGTAGGAGAAAATATGAAATATGTATACAATGTACAATGACTACCGGTATAGCTTCGTTCAAACATGATGCAACAAAGAGCTCCAAAATGGTTGTAAATAAAAAATATATTAACTAAATTATTTAAGTATTATTGAAAGGCAAACAAAAAAACTAAACACAGTAGCTGATAGTAAAAGCATACCTATGTACTGATACCTGTTCTTCATTAGATAAAGAAATAGAAACACGATACGAGTTGGTAGTTTTTGTTATTTTGTTATTTTTGTTATTTTGCCACAGCAGATTAATGAGCCAGTTCATTGCATCACTTGTGTTTGAACAAGGCTTGTTTGTTTCTTTAGAAGCTTTGTATTGATAGGGTACCTGCAGTGAGCTCTGAGCAGATAGAAGCAATGTTCTGTTTGAATCTATCCCCAAGCTGATGATGAGAGTCAATGAAGGCTTCCCAGTATGCTGCAAATACAGCCTGAGCTAAGCAGTCTGAATACACCTATGGAATAGAATCAAATCAAAACATAGATTCATTGGCACGTAATAACACTTTTCATTTTTATATCACACACAATGATAAAAACGTGTTTTCTGACCACATCCAAGATCTTAGTATATCTCATCGTTGTTATTGTTTTAGTTTTAATATATCTCAACTAGAGATTGGATCAGAACAAGTTTACAGTGAAACGACAATTGCAAAATTTGCACTTTTCATTTCCACATGCAAAAAGAGAATTTCATTGGAAGGGGTTGGAAGGATATCAAACAAAGAGGAGAGTTTCAAGCTATAATTTCCAACTGTTTATCAATCAATTATACACACATTTTCAGAAGACCTCCTGCTTCACATGATATGATTTAAATATACAAATCTACATGTGATATCGTAGGTGGTTTAATTTAATAAGTAAATACAACTTACCACAAAGAATTTATCCTTGATTTCTGGATTCACACTGACAAACAGGGCAACAAAGCTGTCTGCAATCCTGTTGAAAAGCTTTTTCTTCTCCTCTTCTTTCCTAGGCTAAAAGGAAAAAAACATGAATGAAACATCATTTTGTGCAATTGCTAATTCTCTCTATTATAGCTCTCGGAAGCCAGAGGCTTGTGGCATTCTAATGTTTTGGCATGCAAATCAGCCAATTTGTTGGGAATTGTACTTCCTGTGTATTTGCCTATCTTTGATATTGATTGTCTTCGACAAAACTTTGATAGATGCGTTCATCTTGGCATGAAGATTTTTTTCAAGTGCTGCACAAATATTATTTAAAACTGTTCATATGAAAGATCTATGTTTAAACTCTGATGAATAATTAAATATTTGTTTAAATAATGAAACTTTGATGTCAACATTCAGCAAAAGCAATCACACAAGAAGGTCACATAAGTGATCCTGATAGACCAGAAGTTGGTGCCCCAATACCTTTGTCCGTAGTATCAGTATCATGACCTACATTAATATCTACCGTATTCAGTTAATATAGGCTGTATATACATGAAGGAAGAATTAAACTTGTCTGCTCAAGGCTTTCTGGTGCAAAAGAAGAATAACTGAAAGGCACTTACTCAAAAGTACAATATAGATAGAATAAACCGAAAAAAGGGAGAGAACAATTAATTATAGGCCGAATCAAACAAATATGTTTTGATATATTTTGGAGCCCTTCAACTGGTCTGCTAGTCTGATGTCTTTAGGGAGAGCATTCCACAGATCTTTTCCCCTTACTCATTAGTGAAAGTAACTAATTTTCAAGTTTCCCTGATGTTCAAGATACCTGTATCTGGAAACCATGATACAAGACACTAGATGGAACTTCTACTGCGCACAGTCGAAAATGATGCCTCCGCCATATAGAGCGATTTCACAAACCAAAACAGAAGCAATTTTTCAAATTCAAGTTTAATTGTAATCCATTAACAGGTTCTCAGAATATCGTGATTACAAGCTATTTTTCATATACATTTATGACCCTTTTATCTTTGACCTCATGACCCTAACATCTAATCAGTTCATTGGCTTTGCAAGATACATACATGTCTTGAGTTTGATGGTAATTCGTCCATCGGTTCTAATGATGTGATCACCAGCTATTTATGTATACATAATGAGTCCTGTGACCTTTGACCTTGTGACCCCAAAATCTGATCAATTCATTGGCTCTGCAAGATACATACATGAGCTAAGTTTGGCAGGAATCCATCAATCGGTTCTTGAGATAACGCGATCACAAGAACAGGACGTCTGCACGTACCGACGGACGGAAGGACACCCCGAAAACATAATGCCTCCGGCTACTTCGTATCGGAGGCATAAAAAACTTAGATAACTAGATGGAACTTCGACTGCGCGCAGTCGAAAATGATGCCTCCGTCAAAGAGCAATATTACAAACCAAAACAGAAGAAATTTTTCAAATTCAAGTTCAATTGTAATCCATTAACAGGTTCTCAGAATATCGTGATTACAAGCAATTTCTCATATACATAAATGACCCTTTGATCTTTGACCTCATGACCCTAAAATCTACTCAGTTCATTGGCTCTGCAAGATGTCCTGAGTTAAATAGTAATCCATCTGTCAGTTCTAATGAGAATGCGTTCACAAGCTATTTTTGCATACATAATGAGCCCATGACCTTTGACCTCATGACCCAAGAATCTACTCAGTTCATTGGCTCTGCACGATACATACATGGTCTAAGTTTGGCAGGAATCCATCAATCGGTTCTTCAGATAACGCGATCACAAGCTGTTTTTGCATACATAATGAGCCCTGTGACCTTTGAACTCGTGACCCCAAAATCTAATCAGTTCATTGGCTCTGCAAGATACATACATGACCAAAGTTTGGCAGGAATCCATCAATCGGTTCTTGAGATAACGCGATCACGAGCTGTTTTTGCATACATAATGAGCTCTGTGACCTTTGAACTCGTGACCCTAAAATCTAATCAGTTCATTGGCTCTGCAAGATACATACATGACCAAAGTTTGGCAGGAATCCATCAATCGGTTCTTTAGATAACGCGATCACGAGCTGTTTTGCATACATAATGAGCCCTGTGACCTTTGACCTTTGACCTCGTGACCCCAAAATCTAATCAATTCATTGGCTTTGCAAGACACATACATGACCAAAGTTTACAAGGAATCCATCAATCGGTTCTTGAGATAACGCGATCACGAGCTGTTTTGCATACATAATGAGCCCTGTGACCTTTGACCTTTGACCTCGCGACCCCAAAATCTAATCAGTTCGTTGGCTCTGCAAGATACATACATGACCAAAGTTTGGAAGGAATCCATCAACTGGTTCTTCAGATAACGCGATCACGAGAACGGGACGTACGGACGTATGTACGGACGGACGGACGGACGGACAACCCGAAAACATAATGCCTCCGAATACTTCGTAACGGAGGCATAAAAATGGGTTGAATGACTTAATTACCTCGTATCTATCTATGAAGAACCACCAAAACAAATCTTGCATGACAGCCACCGATGCTTCCGATAGGAACAGTTTCTTCCAAAACTTGTTGAATCCAGCCTAAAATAGGGATAACATAATCAAAAGCAAACAAATTATGATGAGATGTGTATTAGAGCATAGTGAGACATTTTAGCACATGCATGGTACAAATAACAACCAAAAATATCCACAGATGTTTACAAACATGAAAACGTCCCACTCAGTGCATTTTTTTAATAAACGCAATTAATGTGATCAATGGAGCCTCATAGTGGAGATCGATTCACGAATATCGGTAGCTTGTTTTCCCCTTGTCAAAAAAATAGTTTCAACTGTATCACAAGGAATGCACTGCTTGTGCATAAATGAAAGAAGATTATTAAAGGCTGGGGTAATTATTAGTGTTACAAATTTGGTATGACTGAATATTTCTGTTATTAGGATAAACATATCAGTAAAAGGGGACGGAAATTGGAGTACATCATTTGGAGAGTATGTTTATGTCAGAGAATAGAATAGAATAGAATTTATTGACTCATTCGACCCCCTTCTGGGGTATGAGAGTACAACACATGTACATGTCATGATAATGATACATAATAAAGAATACAAACATAGCTTAATAATACAAAGAATACAGAATACAAAAAAAAAAAAAATATATAAAAGTATAACGATAAATAGGAATGATCTAAACCTAGCCTATGCTAAACATAAATACAATATTATACAACAGTCAATATGGCAAGCATACATGAAAAGTGGAGATTACCACATGAACAATCTAAATACAAACATGAAGAAAAAGAAAGATAAAAACAAAACAATTTTTTTTTTTTGTTTCTTCAAAAATACATTATTGTCTTAACTATATAAGAAATTATAAGTTTCATTATTGTACATGTAAGTGAGTTGTGATTGGATTGTTAAGATTTATGCAGATTAACTAAATAGGGCATAATCGTCCATTGGACAAACAAAAACATAATGGAATATAATGTAATAAGACAAACAAAAACAAAAAGTATACTAACAACAAAAAAATAGACCTATTTAAAGCGAGACTTGCAAACAGTGTGTATTTCACTGAACTTAGAATATGCAGGGTATAGAGTGCAGTGGAACCAACGATGCAGCGAGTAACAGGACCAAAATGCTACACCTGACCCGAGACGGCACTTCACGTAGAGCTTTAGGGGTCTAGAGCTTTAATGTAAAACAATGGGTCAGAGTTCACACAAATGTTTAGTGAACTGTCTGCAGAGCGAATGCCGCAGGTAGAACCTGCAAACTCTGTGAATAGGTGCGGTCCTAGAAGATAATAATAGGGGGGGGGCTACCCGGGGCAGGGGGGGGGGGAGAAGGTTGGAGGTTGCTGCGTTCATTTTCGGCATGTGCCTCACTCAAGAAGAATTTGTGGGGGAGACTTGAGCCTCATAATTAGCCCCGGTCTAGGACCGCTACTACCTGACTTATAGTTTACACTGTACATTGAAACTGGCTGCAGATCGAGTGCTGAAGGAGCTCGAGTCGTGAAACGTGCATGCCCTGCACATCAAAGTGACTTACATTGAAATCCTGGGCCCTGGTAACTCTATCTAAGATCTGAGGCGCTTCCAGGCCATGAGGAAGTTCTGTTAGTTCATTCTTATTGAAGCCTGGGTAGCTCATCACCTTTAGAACAGAGAAAAAGACAACAAAACGATTTCTACATCCTGTATCAAAAGGAGGAAATAGTACTACTCAGGTGGCATAAGTCAGTAGATTTCACAGGTGCTTCGAAGAAAAAAAAAAATTTTTGTTAGATATATACTCAAATTATACTGCCTTTCTAAAGGAAAGAAGAAAAAAATATCACTGGTCCAAAAGTAAATACACTGTAGTGACATTAGGAAAAACCTAGAAAGACACCATTTTCAATTGGTCAGCGGAAATCTCAAAAATGCCTTTGCCATTGCTTTGCAAGGGTGCTACCCTAGTGAATGCATGCATGTACAGAACATATAAGTTAGCTCTCTGTAACTGCTGCTTATTTCTGCAAGGCAGTCATTTGCAGCAAAACTGTGATACATGAATAATGGTAAACACCATATTGTTTCGATATCGCAAAATTGTGAATAAGAAACAGGGTTGCATATCTAGGTAGTATTATATGGTTCACCAAGTGAAGGCTCTTTTGCCAATCAATTATGCATGAACAAAGAAACTTTGTGGTCTGTTTTTGAGCTACATGTAGAAGGGCATTAACTCATACACTTCAACCCATGCTCTTCTAGCTCTGAACAGTTGATATATTAGTAATTATATCCCTTCTTTGAATATTCATGAGTATTCTAAATACACGATAGCTCAATTGGTGCTCACGTGATAAAACATAATTTCTGCCAGAGCTCCGAATAGCTTTCACTATGTTTTCCTGGGCATAACTCCGCATGCTCTACTTAATATTTTCTTCCAAGGCACTACTGCGCATCCTCACTGTTCATTGACAAAATTTGTGTCAAATTCAAACGAGCAGACGACCCGCTGAGCGAGTCCTTATACGGATTGCTCATTACCTAATTGCCGCCTGCAGTATCGGTGCAAGTCACCTGTACTTTAGCCCGGCCTGTGCTATATTGTCTTATTTTTTAATTTTGTTTTAATTACTTGAAAAGAAGAGATACAAAACAAATATACCTAGCATTTAGTTCGAAAGTATAGCAAAAATTATATATCTTCGGAGGGACTGGCAATAGTTACTACTTTTTCCTCGGGGCTTTGCCCCTCAGATAGAATACTACCAGGCCAGTCCCTCCTGAGATGGGTAATTTCCACTCTACTTTCTCACAGCTTGGTATATTCGTATAAAATCGGAGAAGAACTAATCAAAGAATACTGAGCTTGTGGCTTACCTCAAGACTTCTAGCCTTGCTGCCCAGAATAAGAGCTCGGAGCTCAGTACTGTTGTCTTTCTCCTGAACACGATGCGCTTTCACCATGTCACTGTTTGCCGCACGATGCATCACTGTCCAAAAAATAATTACATTGATAAGGATAAGGGAGCGCCAAGAGTGTCAAGTCTGACAGACATGAGCGCTATACAAGAACCCACTTTTATTATCCCATAATTCATTCTAAAGCAAGCTCAATGCATGAGGGCTTAGCAGAGGCGGATAACAGCTAACAGATAAAGGCCTCTATAAGAGGCCATCATTATCATTAGCATCATCTAAGCTGATATCAATAGGTAGGTTTCGAAGAATACTGCCCCACATTACCTAACCCACATGATATATATACAACCTGTATCCTGTATCAGTCAAACAGATTTGCATGATCCAACAGGTTTTATTTTACAATACTCCTGTCTGATTCTCCTCAAACACTAATTTCATTGTAATTAGAATCATCAAAACAGACTACTTGACAGACATGAACAAGTAAACCATACATTTGTGCATTATTTTCTTCAAACTGCTCCTTCTACATCTACATAATCATGTGACACTTGCAACAGAGAGATGGTGCTTTAATGACTGCTCCTGCATGCACACCTAAAAACTGCACTAAATGAAACATGACAAGTTTTCTCTGGAAGAAACATATACTGTGAGAGCATAAACAATATATGTAATTCATGCAGGAGCAATTATGCAACAACAAAATCAACATAAATGTGCATCAAACAGACGAACAACAACAATATCTTTTACTCTAACTTTCTAAAAAAATAACTAAATAAGTGAACTATAACTACTGTTATCCATCTAAAAGACTAGGAGAGAAAAGGAAACAAGAACATTATGCAGGGGTTTGCCTAATTTAGTGCATGTTTTTAACGAGCGAATGTTTGAATGGTGCACATGACGAAAACTCATCGTTTAAAATTGAAACCCCCATTTGACTTTCACTACTCCTAGAGCTAAGCCTAAAGTAAACACTAGCGCTATACAATGTAATCCCCCTGCCGAGACATTCACGGGTGATAGAGAGGGAGAGAGAAAGGGAGAAAGAGTGCTAATTTCCACAATTAAAATTGTTATTATATTGCCAATTCTTGGTCATTTTGCTTCGTTCGAACTTTCATTATGGTCTTCATCTAAATTATAATATAAGTGACGTTTGGAGATGAAAATATCTTAAAACAAGTAAAATGTATATTTCCTACTTCTCATTTCCTTTCAGGCAGAGCCCCATAGAGTTTGTTTACACTATTACGTAAGATGAAGAAGAGTACAGCTGCCATCTCTCACACGAGCTGCAAGGCTCTGTCCAAGTTTTAACGAGAGATATAAAAGTGGGGTCGTGATACCCCACCTGATTTACATTGGTGCCTGTGTATAGTGCTGGGGTATAGTGGCTCTGTCGAAGTTTTAACGAGAGAAACGAAAGTGGGGTCGTGATTCCCCACCTGATTTACATTGGTGCCTGTGTTATAGTGCTGGGGTATAGTTTTAACAAGATATTCTCAATGAAAAGAAAAATAAGTAGATGTATACAAATGTGCAATGTGAGGGTAATCCTTATTTACATGGGCATATATTAAAAGTATATTGTTGCTTAGTTTGTCCATGAATACTTAGAATTAAATGAAAATTAATGTTCTCATATGAAGACATATTGCATAGAATGCCCATTTTGGACATTTTGAAAAATTTACCTTACATACACGTACAAAGTAAATCGCCAATGTGGAACTAAATGATTTGTAAATTCCATGAGTTACATTAAAATAATTCTGCCCCTCAATATACTAATATCTAAACTAGGATTTTAAAGTTCATAGCTTAATTAAAGCCATGCTATTAACAGGAGACCATTCTACCCTAGCGTACTATTTATTGGACAGCGCCATCTCATGGTCAACTTGACAGGAGTGCGTAACTCAAATCCCAATTTCCACTTCGCAGACAGAGGACTTGATGCGACAGGCTACAGGGCAGCTATACAGTGCGTCCCAGAAAAAACGAAACCGAGAAGTATCGATGTTTTATCATAACTTAATCACAACCATAATTAATGAATGATACATATTTGGAAAGCTTAGAGTCTCCTCTTTCAGTTGATGCTACTCAGATAATGCATATTTTACGCATGAGTGATTAAAAGCAATTTGAAGGAGGGAAACCAAAAAGACATTTGGCGGGCGGTATCTGAATTTCGAAGAAAAATTCACATTTCTAGAAAGTTAAGTTTCTGCCCTTTCATATGACACCTCAACCAGGAAAAATGAGCTAGGAATAACAAAGTTCTGTTTGTTTAAAGTAGCCCTTACATTTTCATAATTTTAACAAACGAATTCGTTTTCACTGGGTGCCTGCCGTAGCAAAAAGCAGATTTGACAAAAGACTTAACTCCGTTTCGTTGACAATCAGCCATGCATGAAGACTCTCGTCTACGGCTGATTGTCAACGAAACGGAGTTAAGTCTTTTGTTAATTTCGTTTATTGATACGGCAGGCAGCCAGTGAAAACGAATTCTTTTAATAAAATTATGGAAATGCAAGCACTACTTTAAACAAACAGAACTTTGTCATTCCTCGCTCATTTTTCCTGATTGAGGCGTCATATGAAAGGGCAGAAACTCAACTTTCTAGAAATGTAAGTTTTTCTTCGAAATTCAGATACCGCCCGCCAAATGTCTTTTTGGTTTCCTTCCTTCAAATTGCTTTTAATCACTCACGCGTAAAATATGCATCATCTGAGTAGCATCAACTGAAAGAGGAGACTCTAAGCTTTCCAAATATGTATCATTCATTGATTATAGTTGTGATTAAGTTATGATAGAACATCGATACTTCTCGGTTTCGTTTTCTCTGGGACGCACTGTATAGGGAAGCAAAACCAAGAGGGCACGAGAAGGGATTTTGCAGTAGTTATTCTAGTAGATTATGGCTTGAAGTTTATCTGTAAACAATTACCTCTCGTTCCCTAAATCCAATCAGTTCATTCCTCAATTATTTGAAATAGCAGATTTTGTTTTTTGTTTGGGGGGGGGGGGGGGTCTCCTTTTTAAATTTATACATGATGTGAATAAACATGTGCGTAATTGTTGATAAAGTTTAAAAAATTCACTTAAATGGTGCACAATGTTCAAGTGCTAGTGTCATCTAAACAAAGGAGATGACAGACAGATGGACTGACAACTCCAAAACACACTCTACCATCCATGCAAACAGATAATGAACATACTCGCTTGCATGAGTGAACAAAACAAAATAATTGAAAAGCAGGTGAGCTAACGATGCAGAGTGTCTAGTTCTACGAGTGATGCAATGCACACTATACATACCTGGCTTGTATACGACAGGGCCTGGCAACACATTAGGTAGCAATGATTATTAAAGGTTCAGAAATTAAAATTATCAGAAAAAAGGTTTTCTACATAGAACTCACAATTTTTTTTCTTTTGGAAGGAAAATACAAACATTTGCTTTTACAGAAGGACATTTTCTTTTTAAAGTTTTTTTGCAATGTGCAATCCAGTTATCCCTTGATACATACAGTGTCTTGTAAAACATGCTTACATGTATGTCACCTTTTGTATTCTTTGTGGAGGTTAATCACTTCAGTTGACAATTAGCTATATCTCTCTGACTGAAACCAATGTAATAACTACAACATACAAAGAAACACCAAATTAATATTTAATTTATATTTTTTATAGTTTTCTGTTTTGTTTGATGTTTCGCTTTACTAGTTTCATCAAATGTTTAATGTGTGGAATCAATCCTTTTTCTATGATATTACATTTTAGAAACGATGTAACAATTTTCTGATAAAAAACAATTTGAATGAGTTTCATGACTTTTATATAACTCATCACTTTCAAGTTTCGGACTCAAATTTTGTATGAGTCCCTAAAAATAAATCTTGAATACAACTCATTTTTCAAGGGGGAAAGAAGAGAGAGAAAGAGAAACAAAAATAAGTGAATCATTTTGTGTTACCTGCTGCAGGAGAGTGGAAGAGCTCATTCTGTAACCGTGACGACCGGCCATCATCTGTAACGACCTGAGTAGCGTATACATCTAGTCGCTCTTGGAGTCTGTCCACCTTTGCTTCTAAGTTGTCCAGAATGTGAATAGGAAATGCTAGATGAGTGAAAAGGGTGTTGAGGTCAAGGACAACTGTTAAAGGGATTGGGTATCTTTGCCTCAGATTCTAAACAAAATCCTGGGTTTAGCTCATGCTGCAATCATAATTATAAACCTTTAGGTCAATCAGGAATCCCATGACGATAACAAGCCGATCCCCCTTCTGATTATCAAGATATTTATAATTGGAATTCAAAATTTCAAAAACCGAAAATGTTTTTTATAACACTATACAGTCTATTGGGGATAATGGGTATGGTAAAAACGGTCACTCAAAGATTTTTACTTTTTCGAGGCACTTCATTATCATTTTGAAGCACAATTTGTTTTTGGGCTTCAATATTACACCATATATCACAGATGCTGATAACACGTAGGGCCATGCATTTTAAATTTGGCATTGTTAAACAATATGGCCCAAATTCACAAAGCAAGGTTTGAGTTTAGACCAAGGTTTGAGCTCAAACCTCCTTTTGTTTCGCCAAACCTCCTTTTGTTCTTTACAAACCAGGTTTGTAAAAAACACGTCAAACGCGTCATATGACGTACGAAAACCAAGGTTTGTCGACAAACCTCCTTTGTGAATTCGGGCTTATGCCTTTAAGCAATATATGTCATGTGCAAACAAATTGTTTAAACAAACAAAAGGAGAGCATGGTAGTAGAGTGATTCACAGGGGAAGTCCACCCTCTTATCAAGTTGGTTTGAATTGAAGCAGAAAAAAGCTGGCAAATTTTGAGGAAAGTCTGATGACGAATGAGATAGAAAAAAGTTGCACTCAATCAAATGAATAATGACAATTAATTGCTATACCTTTTGAGCGCCTCTTCCATTTGTCCTGTACTAAGAAAAAAAATATATACTTTTCTTTCTTTTCTCTAAGGAAATTATTCAACCATACATGTACATGCACCTAATTTTAATACTAACTGCACTTTTTTTCTTCTCACAAGTCCTTTTCTAAGAAATTGAAAGTTTATGAAATTTGAAGTGCAAAGCAACATAATAGCCTAAACTGCTAAAGTTATAGTAATTGTCTTTCTGGCTCAAACATGCAAGGTGATGAATTTGTAAAGGATACAAGCAAATTCAGAAAGAGCCTCAACAATCTCTGCGTGTGTACCAAGAAGTCTTTTCCCTGATTTGAGGTCAACGGTCATCTTATCCATCTCAACAATAGGCCAGTCCATCTAGATTTGGTTTACAGTGATTTAGTTTCAAGAGAGAAAAAAAAGGGAGCAAATAATTGTTATATAATATGTACATGTACAATGTATATAGTTAAAGAAAAAATTGTTAAAAAAATTATGATACCAAATCAATACAGGTTGTAAATTAAAAATTCTAAAATTTCCAACACAGAATATATTGTCAAAAAATATGTTTATTGTTTACTTTGAAAAAAGGAGCAAGCTTTTATGAAATTCATGAAGAAAAAAATTATTTGCCCCAAAAATAAAAGATCCCCCCTACCACCCCGGCAAAAAAAAAAAAAAAAAAAAATCATGTTGCAAAAAGCTTTGATACCAAAATCAAATGGAAATAGCCCTGTCCTGGGTTAAATTGGCAAGCTTGATATCAACTTTATCTCTACTTTGATTTTTATGAGGCCATACAATTCTCCTATAAACAAATATTTAAATACTGACAGCAGGAAAAAAAACATAACTAATAATAACTATTAATTCAATATCCTTTAACCCAAGGTAGATCAACCTTATACCTTCAAGTTGACTTCATATATCTTGAATTTTATATAATTATAAAGCACATTCTATTTTCGGACATAATTTTTTTTGTCATCATAGATGTTGACAGCAGACATCTTGACAAATGCCTTAGAAATATAATAGTACATCATTAACCAAACTTGACATGACATGTACCTGTAAATAAAAAAACAAAAAAATTAAAAAAATAAGATCTTCAATAGGTATTTTGAATGATTTCAGTCTCCTGAGTATGTACAGTGTATAACTTCTAGTTACTTTTTAATATGATTGCAGGGCCCTCAGGGAGAACAGTATGAATAAGTGGTATTATTTACCGCTTTATACTGGTATTTACCGCTTTTTACTGGGAAATACTGGGAAATATATTTTTTCACTCACTTGTTCATAGGGATTGTCCAATTTTGAACATAATAACAATGGTGGTGTCGTGAGTATGGTTGCTCTGGTGTGTACTATGTGTGTATGTGTGTTGTACATGTACATATACAGTATGTGTGTTTGGGTGTACATGTATGCAGTGTGGATTTTATAAATCTGTTTGTGTGTTTCTACTATGAGTATTGTGCTGCTAATTATTTCAGAACAATATTTTCAGTTGTTGAGGCTAAAAACAAGTAAAATCATTAATAAATAGATAATTCAAATCATATTTCCTGTTTTTTACATATTAACCGGACTCCCATTTTATTTACCAGACGGTAATTACCGGTATTTACCGCGGGTAATTACCGCCACCGGTATTTACCGATCAACCCTGCTGAAAACGCTGTCACGCATGGCAACCATTTTTGTCACGCATCAGAGCCAGACTGAATTTTTGTCACGCATCAATTAAGGCCAGACTGCGAAAAAAAGAAAAAAAAGTAGTAATTGCTACACTACCGCCTCAAGGCCTAAGCTAGCTCCTTGCAGGGTTTGTGTACGCATATCGCATGCACGTAGCATGCATGCAGGCCGGCTATCACGTCAGGTCACACGCGATTTCTAAACGTACACTATATGCTACACGATATACCCTCACGGAAATGTCAGGCATGGCTGATCTTTGAACTTGGCATCTCTGATATCCCCGAAATTACCCCTATTCATTGTTGAATTTTTAACTTTCATGGGTACACAAAGTCAACATGAAGTGATACCACTGGCTACAAACCTACCCCATTTCTTTCCCTTTCCACCCATTCTTCAAAAGACTGGACAGGATACTTGAAGGAGTCTGCCTTGTTGCTTCTTTTAGAACTTGACATTGTCAACTCCGCAGCTTCCTGCTGCTGCTGTCCAACTCGTTTCTGGACAATAGAGCCTGAAAGAAAGATGAAGATGAAAAGAGAATAGAAATGAGTACTCAAACCTGTTGATGAACAAAGTTACATGCAGCATTTTGTTGCTGATCTCCAGCAAATGTGAAGAGAAAAGAAGAAGAAAAAAAGTATTATGGTGTTCACACAAAATGTATACTGTAAAAAGAGTAAGCGTATGAAAAATAATTGTAACATCTCCACTCAGTTCTTGGTTGAAAGAAGAAGAAGAAGAAGAGGAAATGGAAGAGGAAGAGGAAGAGGAAGAGGAAGAGGAACAGGAGGAAGAGGAAGAGGAGGAAGAAGAAGAGGGCGAGGAAGAGGAAGAGGAAGAGGAAGAGGAAGAAGAAGAAGAAGAAGAAGAAGAAGAAGAAGAAGAAGAAGAAGAAGAAGAAGAAGAAGAAGAAGAAGAAAAGATAGAGAAGAAGAAATGAAAAAGGAGAAGAAGAAAAGAAGAAGAAAAGAAAAACGAGAAGATGGAGAATAATTAGATCTACAACTAGACTCTAGACCTCACCTAAACTAATTCTAAAGATAAGATTAAGAAGATGATCATCAGATGGAGAATGAAGAAGGTGGAAAATAAATAGAGGGTCTAGAATCTAGATCTATTCTAAGTTAGATCTAAAGTTAATAAGAAGAAGAAGATGGAGAATAAATAATAATAAGAAGATGGAGAATAAATAATAATAAGAAGATGGAGAACAAGACAACAAGAAAAAGAATTTAGGATGAGGAGTAGAGTCTAGAAGAGAGGAAGGAAAAAAAAATCGAGCTCGAGCCGCCGCTGAGCTTCAAGGCCTGCCTATAGGCCCGGCCCGGGCGGGTATACGGTACTGTACGTCCTCGGCTCAGCCTCTCGCAAGCACTGCAGCTGATCTGACGTCTGAATTATTGCCAGCCGTAAATTCTAGCAAGTTAGCACAGACCCTACGTCCAACATAAATCTACAGCCCAACACGTTTATACCCACATTATTTCTATCATGTTGAATTCATCGTGATAAAAAGTATTTTGGTCTTGTTTATATTACCTAATTTCTTGTAGAGTTTATTGAGTTCTCGGAAAATCTCGACCCTTGACGACGCCGCGCCGATCAACGACAAAGTATGGAAAGCGCTAAATTAGTTCTTGCAATTAGTATAGAAAGCCAAAGTGCATGCATGCATGGAAGGGAAATAAACTCGACAATCGGTGCTCATATGGGGGGGGGGGGGGGGGTGGTACTCACATATAAAGACAAACGGGGGTGAGCCGCTCTAACGGGTCACTTTTTCACACAAAAATCCCTAAACATGCATGGGTCCGTTTTTTCAAAATTTCAAAAAAAAATGGGTTTTTGCATGGCAAATAAACACCCGAAATTTGTGAAAAATGGGCTTTACTTCGAAAAAAATGACCCTTATAATAGGGGTTTCGAGGCTTGAGCGGCAGACCGTCCAAACCGAATCTGAATACCCACCCCCCCCCCCCCCCCCCCGGCCCCGGGGGTTCAATTTCCCAGTGGGCCGCCCCCCCCCCCCGGATCATGCCGCCACTGACTTTTAACACGCATACTAGTATTCCGATAACTTCTAAATAAAGGAGATGATGTATAAAGTCATCCTGATTTATCAATTTTGCGAGAAGTGAACAAGAGGGGGAAAATATACTTTGTTGTATTTTTTTTTTGGATATATAGATCTTAAAATACAATAAATAAATGTATTCGGGCGCCATATGCTACCCGAATCATGATGATAATCGGGCAAAGAGGTATATTCATTGATTGATTGATTGATTTTTATTCGACAAGCTTCCAACATACAACAATATACAATAATAACAGATCAAAAATAAGTCAGCTTGAACAGGATAACCCACGAAAGCTCGAGAGCTTATTTCCAGTGGGGTCCCTTACAGACATGTATAAAATTAATAAGTTAAAATAGTAATATTTACAGACAGATAAGAAAATTAAAATAACTACTTATTAAAGATAATAATAATAATAACAACATTAAACTGATGATAGAAATGATATTAAGTACAAGAAGAAAAAGAAGAAGGAGAAGAAGAAAAAGAGGAGAAGGAAGAAGAGGAAAATCATGATGAATTTGTAGAATTTCTATAACGTACGAAAACATAAGTATATACAACATGAAAAGGTATGAACCGACAGAAGAATAAAAATTTCAATCATATAACATGTCATTCACTTCTCTTCTCTGACTGTCAAGTATTAGGTATTCCTTTAATTTCCTCTTAAAATGATCATAGTTTCCTATTTCTTTTACACCATTGGGAAGGGAATTCCAATGTTTTATGGCATTGTAATAAAACGAATTTCCAATACTACCTACTCTTTCTGGTAAGTTAAAGTTGAATCGTCTATTTCTTGTATTATAATCATGTACGTCAGTAACAAGATCGAAGTTGGATCGAATATAATGATTCGACCTAGTATGATATATTTTATGCACGTGATGCAATGCGAGTTGTTTTGATCTTTGGTCGACTTCAAGAAAACCAGCTTTAGAAAGTTCGCTGTAGCCAACATGAGTTCTTGGACCAGAACAGTTGATAAATCTCACCATTTTGTTCTGTATAATCTTCAACTTCTTTTGATCTGACTTGTTTATGTTACTATACCATGCAGGGTTAGCATAGTCAAATAAACATTGAATAAGAGCAAAACAGAGTGTACGTCTTGCTTTTAAATCCATACAACTTTGATATCTGTACAAAAATTTCAGACGAGAATTTGCTTTTTTTACAACTGATTCTACTAAAGATGAAAATGAAATTGCGCTAGCCACTTCAATGCCTAAATACTTCACAGACTCTTTTCTCTTGATTGCTTGATTATTGTGTGTCACTTTGAATTCAAATGACTTTTTAGAACTACTTTTAGAACAAAATAAAATGCTTTCTGTTTTTCCCAAGTGTAAAGAAAGCTTATTATCAGTCATCCAATCGACACACGTAGACAGCTGTTCACTGAGCTTTTCCTCAATATATTTAGGATCAGGATTTGAATAGAGTAGTACGCTGTCATCTGCGTACAATAATAGTTTGAAGTCTTTTATACAAATACACATATCATTTATATAACTTGAAAATAGAATTGGGCCTAAAATGCTTCCCTGAGGAACACCGCATGTTATAGGCATTAGTTTGGAACGAATATCATGAATGGCCACTACTTGGTGCCGATTAGATAAGTAGGATCTGAACCAATCTAAACTTGCCTTAGCAAAACCCATTAGTTGTAACTTCTTCAATAAGACGCAATGATTAACTGTATCAAAAGCTTTTTGCAGATCAAGTAGCACCATACCAACAAAGCGCCCTTGGGAAGTTTCTCTCCTCAAATAATCAGTCAAATGAATTAGACATGTTTCAGTCGAATAATCATGTCGAAAACCAGATTGAAATTCATAAATTATATCATTTTCTTTGAAGTATCTTTCAATTTGAACACAGACCGATTTTTCTAGAATCTTTGATGCTACGCTTAAAACACTAATAGGTCTATAGTTGCTAACATCAGTTTTATCTTTCTTTTTATAAAGTGGAGTCACTTTTGCTATTTTCATATCTTCTGGAAAAGTACTCGTCAAGATAGATAGGTTCATTAAGTAACTTAGAGGCTTAAATAAAACCTTCGCACCATCTTTTAGAAATTTAGCTGGAATCAAGTCTAACCCAGTACTTTTTGATACATTCAACTTACGTAACTCTTTGAAAACAAATTGTTCACTGATTGGTAATAACTCGAAGCTGTTTTCATGTAAACCTTTTCTTTCGTAAAAGTCACGAATACAATCATTGTCTGCGCTGAAAAAGTCTTTGGAAGGGGGGAGTTTGTCTACTAATTAGACCTCGCTTCCTCAAAATAGCCAGGCAACTTTTGCGAGGGAGGGAAGAGCTGAGCGAGGTGAGTACACCACTTCTGAAATTGTATTTTCTTATCAAAATACCAAAAGTGATGTAAACATATATATATAAAAATATATATTATGTGCATGGGCATTTTGCGGTTTATTATACTTTGTTTTCATGAAGTTGACATTATTCCAAACTATTTCATTATTATTATTCTCGTACGGTCCCAGCTAGAGTATGCTTCGGTAGTATGGGACCCCAATAAGCGGAATCAAATAGACCAACTCGAGAAGGTCCAAAGACGTGCACTTCGTTTCATTTGTGGAAACTACCAGCGTGATGCCAGTGTAACATCCATGCGAGAACAACTTAATCTCCCAACACTTGAAGAAAGAAGAAAACGGGCACGTTTGTCAATGTTCTACAAGATAGCAAATAACAAAATTGCGATACCAATACCGGAGTACATCAAACCGAGGCAGCGCACTACAAGGAGGAGTCAACAACAACGATATATGAGACTAGGCTCTTCAATGGACTCTTACAAATTTAGTTATTTCCCCAGGACACTTAAGGACTGGGACGAGCTACCTCAAATCATCGTTGAACTGCCCTCTTTGGAGCAGTTCAAGGTGGCTCTTGAAACAATTTAGTTCCCTTTTTTAGGAACTGTACCGCATAGAGCTGTATAATTATTATACAACTCTATGCTTTATCCTCATCTAGATGCTGAACAGGCGTTGATGAGTATCACCATAGAAGTAGAAGTAGAAGTAGGCCCTAGCTATAGAATTCTCACGCGGCACTGAACACAGTCGTGAAACACGCTGTCAAATTTGAGGGAGCAGCATTCATTTGTCTAAGCCGCGGAAGGGGCGGATATAACCCTTGCCTCATTTATAAGTGTGAACATTTTACATTTTACAAATTTGCTTTATCTTTCCGATTGGGTGTGCCCTGACGTACATGATTATAATACAAGAAATAGACGATTCAACTTTAACTTACCAGAAAGAGTAGGTAGTATTGGAAATTCGTTTTATTACAATGCCATAAAACATTGGAATTCCCTTCCCAATGGTGTAAAAGAAATAGGAAACTATGATCATTTTAAGAGGAAATTAAAGGAATACCTAATACTTGACAGTCAGAGAAGAGAAGTGAATGACATGTTATATGATTGAAATTTTTATTCTTCTGTCGGTTCATACTTTTTCATGTTGTATATACTTATGTTTTCGTACGTTATAGAAATTCTACGAATTCATCATTATTTTCCTCTTCTTCTTTCTCCTCTTTTTCTTCTTCTCCTTCTTCTTTTTCTTCTTGTACTTAATATCATTTCTATCATCAGTTTAATGTTGTTATTATTATTATTATCTTTAATAAGTAGTTCTTTTAATTTTCTTATCTGTCTGTAAATATTACTATTTTAACTTATTAATTTTATACATGTCTGTAAGGGACCCCACTGGAAATAAGCTCTCGAGCTTTCGTGGGTTATCCTGTTCAAGCTGACTTATTTTTGATCTGTTATTATTGTATATTGTTGTATGTTGGAAGCTTGTCGAATAAAAATCAATCAATCAATCATCCCGTGCCCCCCCCCCCCCCCCCCCCCCGCCGTAGCTACGATACTGGGTATTTCTGATCAACAGAAATACATGGAGTTAGGGGCGGCGGAGCACCAATAAAAAAAGGGCACTTGCTGGAAAAAGGGGTACCTAGAAAAGGAAATCTGATAGCAAAAATATACAATATTTAAACATTGTTGTATACCCCTCCATTTTGATTAGATTATCAGTAATGATTTCAATGTTTGTTTATCTTTTTACATTTATTTATTTATGCATGTTCACAATTTCACAATTCATCGGAATTGACTAAATTCACGTGAAAAGAATATTATAACAATGTTTTATCAAAGACAAGTTGCATTTATATGTCTATTATACAGTTTAAAGAATAAACACACAAAGGTGATGAAGCATAGAGCTTGAATTGTTACAACACCTTTCAAATATTAAAGTATGACAAATAACATTCATAAAGGGTTGTGAACTATGTATACTATTTACAAAGAACACGAAAAAAAATATATTGCTAAGTCTAGTAAAATGTCATAAGAGAATAAAATTAATGTTCGATATTATGAGAACTGATATATATTATACAAAATATGATGCAATAGGCTTAGTAAATGAATCACACGTGACCGCGCATGACCAATCATTTGATTAGGATCTGGGAGTGAGTTGTATAAATATATTTATACTATTATGTAAGTAATATCTTACATCTGTGAAGTGATAATGAGTGCTCCAAGATATTGCGTAGGCAATCATACTATGCAGTTTGGTGTCTGACGATCTGAATATTTATTTGCGAGCGAGGGAAGGGAGCAAATAAAAAAAATATTGAGATTTATATGAGGTCACAGTATGTGCAACAAATTCGATGGGATTTGAAGCACAATCTAATCATGAAACAGGCGCGGATCCAGGATTTCTTGGGGGTGGAGCCCAATTTTTTTGTCCGCTCCCGAAAAGTTGAAAATCGCGCCGGCTGAAAATGCGATCATTTGGGGGGGGGGGGGGGGGGGGGGGGCCTGGATCCGCCACTGTCATGAAAGACTGAAAAGATCTTTAATTAAAAAAACATAATTACATCAAATTTCAGTGAAAAAAAATTGGGAGCACATCATGCTGAAAGGAAAAGGGGCTCATATCCAAAGGAGAAATGGACACTAATTAGAAAAGAAAAGTGGCAGTCAAAGTAAATAGTGGAATTATCGGAGGTGAAAATGCGGCAGTTATCCAAAGGGAAAAGGGCACTTATTAGAAGAAAAAAATGGCGGTCAAAGTAAAAAGGGGAATTATCAGAGGTGAAAATTAATGAGGCACTTCTTGCACCTGATAATTAGGCGCACTCACCAGGATTGAAAAAAGGCAGAGAACAGAAAAAGGGCACTTATTACAATGGAAATGGGCACTATCAGGAAAATGGCACTAATTAAAAAGGATGCAGGGTCGCATGTCATAACAAATGGGTCACTATTCGCAGATGAAACTATAGATGGCACTTATTACATATTTAAAGGGGTGCCTCTCAAATTTTAATAAAGGCACTCGTTGGAGATGAAAAGGGGCACTTGCCGAAATATAAGGGACCCCTTTGAGATATGAAAAGAGGCAATTATAAGAGGTGAAGGGGCACTTATTTGAAATGGTAAGGGGCACTTCATGTACCTGGAAAGAGGCACTCACCTGATATTAATAAGGGCAATTGTGAGAATTAAAATGGGTACCTATATGAGATTTTAATAGAGACATCTATCAGAGGTGTCAGAATTAAGGGGCATTTATGAGTAGGACAAATTGCATTTATTAGAAAGAAAAAGGGGCACGTGTCAAATTAAAAAAGGGGCACTAATCTTATCAGAAGGGGAAGGGGATTTTATAACTAAAGAATAGGGCACTTGTTAAAGTTAAATGGGCACCTGTCAGATTTAAATGGAGGCAATTTTCAGAGGTGGAAATTAGGCACTTTTATTATAGGAAAATGCATTGAACGGGCAACTATTCGAAATAAAAATTGGCACTTATTTAAATAAAAAATAGGGGCACCTTTCCTATGTTAAAAGGGTACTTAATGGTAACTTATATAATAGGGGGAGAGTGCCCCCCCCCCCGGGTTCCCCGCCTCTATAGCTGCATGCATGGAGCATTCTTCTATCAGCCTGTTCAAAAAGTAAATACTAGTGAACGTGCAAATCGAAAAGTCCCTACTATCCGGTTAACCGCCGGTCTGGTGCAGTGCGGTTACCTGATCGTATCCATAACAACAATAAGCTTTCTCTCGCATTTAAATTTGTTTCATCCACAATACTTTAAAAATGAGTGAAGCAACATCTTACAGATTTGAAAATAACATTGAAAACAAAAGTTTACAGAGAGCTCTGCATAGACAAAAGGAACGGATAAAGGTAAGGAGCTATTTGGAGTCTTTTGCTGTGTCTTTTAGTTGAGTTTAGCAAACACGTTAGCTGCCCTCAGTACAGTCCCATATCATTAAAAATGGTGTTCGTGTACCGGCGGTAGAGACATTCGTTTATGTGTGACTAGACTAGTACTAGTGTGTGGATGTGGAGGAGGGCAAGGCAAGGGCAAGGCGCAGGGGGGGGGGGGGGGGGGGGGGTGCTTGTTCCTCCCCTTTTGGATCTGGATGTGTACGATGCAGGGCCCTATAGTACTGGGCATGAAACATCGGTAGAGAGAGAGGGCGCGGGGTAGATACTACTGTCTGAAAGCTGCCTTCAGCGCTTCACGCGGGATGAGCGAAAATGAATTCAGACAAGGATTAAGAGTAATAATGTATTGAAGCGTGAAAAGCTTTGAGAAACGTTCAGCGGGGCCTGCATGTTAGAGTGGGGTGATTCAGATTTTTTTTGTCACCCCCCCCCCCCCCAAACGCTTTTGCTCATTACGCCACTGTATAGTACTTAGTAGGTCTATACTGTATACACTGTAGACCTCTAGTCTAGACCTTTTATAACAGTACATATATCTATATGTGACAAAACAGATGTTATTACTTTTTACTTTGCTGTTAAACAGATTTGTGTCCTTCCAAGTCAATATCGTTAATGTATATTCATTGTTTATGTGTAATGCTGACAATGCTGTGTTACGTTAGATTCCAAACTGGGATGTCTGTGCAACGTGCCGGCAGAGTGACAGTGCATGAAATAATTTAAAACAGTGAATGATGTCATTTAAAATGTTTCTAGACTAGATTTTTCTATAAAAACACTTTGTATCATGTTTTAAAGTTATTCTGTTCTTCTTCTCATTTCCCTTTTAGTATGATGAACTTATGGCAGCTCGAGAAGGTATTGTGAAGAAGTAAGTTCAAAGTAGACTCCTGTAGGCATGATTTGTATTTGATATTTTCAATGACTTCATTACAGGTAGATTTGTCGCACATTAATACCTCAGTCACACCAACGAGGTCGATGGACCCCAGCCTGACTACGTCCAGACCCAACAAAAAATTACATTACCCCTAATAGCCCAAAATCGGTTGGTGTAGAGTCGGTTTGGTAGTGGGACTGAAGTGTTCATTTAAAGATGAATTCAAACCTAAACCGCATGTTATTAAACTGATATACTGTATATATACATGTCTATTTAGACAAGTATGCACAAAATTGATTTTCATTCATAAATCTTGAAGTAGTTCCTTTCACATAAGAAATTTCGATTTTACGATGATGGGAGGTAAACCCTGCATATGATCTATAGATGAATCTGTTGAAGTTGTAAGCTAGAATAGTGTACTTGTATTCATGTATACAAGACACCCTAACAACATTTAGAAGAACATGTACTGTACCCTTGATGCATCCATCTCCATTAGTTAGTCTTATTCAAAATTGAAAGAATTAAAGAATAATAATACTGATAATTACTAAGATAATAATGATGTGGTGCCTCTATGCCCTTAGGAGGGAGATGTAAAATCAAAGATGTGTGCTATAATTGAAAAATGGTTGCTCAGTAATGATGTTTTTCAAACAAGTATGTTTTAAGGATCGAGTGTTTTAAAGGGCATTGCAGGGATTTGCACAGTGAAAAAAGTCAAAATGTTGTAAAAAGTCATAATTGAAAGTATGTGGCAAAATATTCATTTTTGGCAAAATTACCTTACTTTTTCTTTTCAAATTTGAATTTTGCAACTGGCAGTGTTTTTTTTCAGCCGTTTGTTGTATACAAAACAAGGGTTTCATTCTTCGCTCCTACAGAGAGAACCGCAGAGTCATTTGATCTGAAATTTTGCAAATCTTTTCATGAACTTATATTGCTGCTACGGATACATTTTGTAATAGGTTTTAGGAGCCTTGCAAATCCCCGTTAGGGGTTTAAAACTTTCACATTGCGAATGATACCTTCGATCGAGAGGAGATGGTGTTCCAAAGTGCAGATGCAGCATGAGCAAATACTGCTCCCTGTAAAAAAAAAAAAATATTATACTATTCTTTATATTTATTTACTTCTTTATATTTGTTTTCCTTTCAGTGAACTTCTAATCAACCAGAAGGCAGTGTGGACAGAGAAGCTAGAAGAAGCCAGTGCACATAGGAGATTGAAAACAGAAAAATCCGCTGTAAAAGGCGAGATTGCCATTGCTGGCAAAACCCTCATTGCGGTAAATTCAGTCAATAATTATTTCTATTTATTCATTTGTTTATTTTTGTAAAGAAACACACAGCTATTTCCACTACCGGTATGCCCCATTTCACTCTTTCAAGAACCCTTAAAAGATTTCAAGACCCATTTACAAGAAGAGTACATTATGTTTATATTGTGTTTATATATTGTATACTTCATAAAAGAGTACTCATGGAGCTGTAAAGATCTGTGATTGTAAGGGCTGTTATTACTGTCTACACAGCAGATTTATAGTAATTCTCAGTGCCGTCTTTTTAATTCATTTTTTAATTTTTTTTAGATAAACATGTACGTAATCAGTGTTGTATTTTGACTTGGGTTCTTGAAAAAGAGATATTGGTCCATGATATATGAGCTCTTATGTCCAGAAATGATTATTAGCACTATCAGTATTTGGATAGTAAACCCACCACTTTGAAGGCTTTTATGATGCAGGAGTGCCTGTTGATATACATGTAAGAGCTTATGATGGTATTATAGTAGAGTGTATTTGTCTATATTCATCTTTTAAAAAGAAAAGAAAAGAAGTTTGGTATGTGATCATTTGGTTACATTTTCCAAGAACAAATGGACCTGAACTTTGCTGTACAGTTTGTAGAATTCCATGTTCATACTTTCCCCATGTTTATTTCCTTGTCAGATGGAATAGTGAAGTGGTTAGATATTACCATAACAAATATTAAAATATATATATATATATATATCAATAATTTTCTTTTGTGTACCATTTACAGGTGCGAAGAGCTGCACTTCGACAGCTCATAGACCAAGAGTATGGCCAATTTGAGGAGGAACTTAGGGCGCAAGGAAAAGCTTTCTACTTTAAACGCGACTGAAAAGGATGCAATGAAAATAAACAATGGACTATTTTGTTCTTGAGCCTACAGGGATCTTAGCGATATCCCCGCCTTTTTTTCCTGAATGAGATAGAGCATATTTCATCAGTCGGCACTATGACTGAAATATTGTCGAAGTGAGTGCTACTTTTGTGTCCCATATAAGCAAATCTTTTCAAATTAGTATTAACTGTATAAAATATAGATGTATTACCGAAATTGTACCATTACATTCTTAAATTTTTGTATTAACTTGCACATTAACTTGAAGCATTTTGCATTGCATGTGCATAAAAATCCAGTGTCTTAGCCTTTTGCATATGTAACCGTGTGTTAACAAACAATGTATTTACACATTCGAGCACCCCAGTTCATGCAATATTGAAACTCATCCACTCCACGTACAATTAAAACAAAACATGAGACAGTGTTTTTAAATTGCGTGGTCATCGGGGTAATTTTCAACAAAACAGGAAATTTTTCTCGTCTGCTCAAACCTGTCCTAAAAGTATGATTAATCTATTACATGTATATATTATTCCACATTTGGTATGCTTGCAATTTTTAGGCACTGTATTTTGCCAGTCTTCATCAACGATGCGTATTATGGTCCTGTGCAGTATTTCATAGGTACAATACCTGTCAGTATTTTCAAATGCGGCTTACCGTACTTTTTAGAATATTTGTATGCATCATACAAAAGCTCAGATACAGATATATGCAATTATTTTACACCCCAATTTGACCCTCCTTTTTTCTAACCCAGTTGGATGTATCTGATTAATTTTTCTACTTCTAAAGCTGAAGTAGGCAATTGAAGCTTGTCCTAAACAGAAACAATATTCTAAAGCAGTTGTTAGCACATGGTTAAACTGACCCCAAATGTCATTGTTTAAAACACGGAGAGGTCTCACCTTGGACATTTTAGAAATACATATATCATTCCTAAAGTATTGAAGGTACTGCATGAATAGCTTTTTTGGGGGGTGGACACCAACTTAATTTGTCATCGCAGGTTTATATTATTGCTATATATTTGCTGTAAATTATTTTATACAATTTTATGTGAATATGTTAATAAGTGATTGCTAATAAATTATATTGTTAAACACATCCAGAGTTTATTAAAGTTTGTACCATGCTCTTCATGTAAATAATGTGATTGTGTGAATGAGGGAGGGGGGGGGGGGGGGGAGGGTACACGTCAATGTCCACTCTGAAATGGTAATTTACAGTGTGTTCCGATATTAATCTCTTCATTTATAAGTGTGTGAACATTAAAGGGATAGCTGAGTTCTTGTTTCAGACCGCACATGCCTTCAAAGTGCATGGCTATTGCTCTTTATGGTTATCGGCATTGGCTGGAATAAAACAAATAATGACTTTTTAAACGGCTGGTTCAAATGATCAAATATTTGTGGGGCACCACAAATATTAGAAATCGTTATATTTATGGATATTTCAGTCGTGTCTGAACCGATTTTCAAAGATGATTTGTCATTTAAGTCAGTTTTTCATTATCTCACAAAAAATTATCTTGTGTAGCACCCTCTGCAACAAATTAAACTCAACTATCCCTTTAATACGATGAAAGCAAAAAATGGCGCAGGTTGTCCCTGTGTCCCTGTTTTAAGCTCTCGTCCTAGTCAAACTTCTTCAGAAACCATTCATATTTTGTTAGGTCACAAACATTTTTTGTTATCCATTTTTTGTGTCATCTTATGCCAACATGATCTAATATCGGTACACTGTTGGTCATAATGGTGGAATAATTATTTTTACCGCAATTTATGGAATCATTTTGACAAAGATTTATTCCTAATAGATCTTAATAATAGTATGCATTCTCAGATCTTATTGAATAATAGTTTGCGAGTGTTTGTTTTTGCGTGACTGCTAAAAGCATATGTGAGCTACTATGCTAATCAACTAGGGGACCTCTGTCCTTAACCCTATGTTAACTGGGAGGGGGGGGGGTCAATTTGACCCATCCTGTAGTAATTTCGCGACTACTCCGGAACCGCTGCAGATATTAAGTTTTCCTTTCATGACTTATTTCTTTTTTTGTCTTCGCACGTCAGCCCGAAAATCTCTCATTTTTGTGATTTGTGTACAAAACATACGGAAATATCATTTTTCCTAAAAAGAGATAAAAACATTGGTTGTTTAATTTGTTTTGGGGTCAAAATAGTAAAATTGTAGTTAGAAATGAAATAAAACAACAAAAACAATAAAATACATAAGTTAAAAAAAACAATGAGATACTTAAGAAATTATCAAAACAAGAGATAGCATAAGGAATAACCTGGCTCTTCTGATTTTTTTTGTTGTATTGTTATTCCAAATGGTTTAAAAAATATATGAAGTGAAAAAGAATGCTTAAATACGATTTATGGGTAAAATTGTGAATTTCATGACCTTATACCATGAATATGTAAATGAGTGAATTTATCATAAAAATTGAAGTTACCATAGTATTTTATACACTTCACTATATAGTTCTCTGATTTTACTCAATATTTTTGAGTGGACTTAACCTTTAAATTGAAATTTCCCATTACTGTCCTACCTTTTGGAAACATATAAATAAATATATAAATATATATAGTATAATATACATAGTACCTCCTTTACTATTTTATTGGCGTATTTGTTTCAAAACTAGTTTCATGATCAATTGTCTAATTCTTTTTATCAATGTGTTTATTCCGGATGCAGCTTTGTATGGAATTTGCAAAACCATTTTTCTGTATCCCACACATCCTTGTTTTTTTGGTTTTTTTACTGAATGTCTGTATTAATACAAAAACAATATACAGTGCGTCCCGAAAAAACGAAACCGAGAATTATTGATATTTTATCATAACTTAATCACAATTATAATTAAATGACACATATTTGTAAAGCTTAGATCCTCCCCTTTCATTAGTTTGCAACTCATATGCATATTTCATGCATGAGTAATTTAAAACAATTTGTAGAGAGGGTACCAAAAAGTTATTTGGCAGGCGGTATCTGAATTTCAAAGAGAAAATCACATTTCTAGAAAGTTCATTTTCTGCCCTTTCATATGACACCTCTATCAGGAAAAATAAGCCAGGAATAACAAAGTTCTGTTTGTTTAAAGTGATGCTTGCATTTCCATAATTTGATTAAACGAATTTGTTTTCACTGGCTGCCAGCCGTAGCAACAAACAGAATTGACAACAGACTTAACTCCGTTTTATTGATAATCAGCCATGCATAAAGTCTTTCGTCTATGGCTGATCGTCAACGAAACAGAGTTAAGTCTGCCCCCTGCCTAAACCCTTCACTAAAAGTCGTTCACCACCCTAGGATTTTATGCTACTTGATTTCCATTATAATTCCTGAAGAAACATTACTCACAATCAAAAGCATGTTAAATTCATATAGTCTTTTTAAAAGACCCTTTAATTGTATAAAGTTGTACATTCATAAGTATGATTAAAGTAATAGTCCGATAAGCAAGATTTAGAACCTTAAAGGTATAGACCGGTTCTGGTCATGCGATTGCATTGTGAAAGAAACGTTGTTGAATCGATCAGAAAAGGTTATTCATCTAGCATATAAGTATTGGTGTGTACTGCAATCGATATGATAATTTACTAAACATATCAATCAGTGGGCGGTTTCCCGGCAAAATTTGTATCATCACGTATTAGTCAAAACATATTCTTTCACATGATCGGTAATAAGAGCTTCCATTTCATTTTTTGAGAGGGGGCAATTCCAAAACTGGTCTATACCTTTAACACCTACAAATGTATATGAAATACAGATATGATTGTGCTGTAATTTTTTTAATGAAAGAACACAAATTAAAAAGCACACAACAAAAACCAGAAAATAAAAACAAATCTAAATGAAATAAACACTGTCAACATACAGCTTTGAGATGTTTTCAGGCTTTCAGTATTGAAGATAAAATATATTCAATTCACCAAGTGGTAACAAGTGTCTGTTCTATTATTTAAACATTATTGTTTGTGTACAAAAATTACATTCTTAATAAAAAAAAAGAGAAATATTTCAAAGTTTCTTAGAGACAAGACATAAAAGCAGCTGCAAGACATTTTATAATCAATTCGCATTACACTTACAATATACAATTTCAGCATTATGGATATAATCAATAAAAGTTCCATTTATAACAAATTAATATTCTTTTTTTTTTTTTAATCCTAATCTACCATTTTCTCTTTTCTTTCCACTTTAGAGGCACAATAAATTTATTGTCCCACGAAAAGAATTAAATACAAATTGCTAATTAGGATTACAGAAAGACAAAACAAAACGAAATTGACTTTATTATGCAGAAAACAAGTTGCCATTCAGGAAAAGAAGGGAGGGATCTTTCTTCTTTTGGGCGATTATGCGCAATGCATCTTTTGACATCCTGTGTATGATATAATATAATATACAAAATTCAATATTATTTTTTGAGACACACATGCAAACTATAAAAGAATTAGTTATCATTACGTACGTTTCGTTACACAGATATAGTTTTTAAACAAAAATTAATTTAGCATCATCTAATACAGCATTTTTCAACCTTTTTTTAGTCACGGCACCCTTTTGAGAAAAAAAAAGTTTTGCGTCAACCCAAATCCCAAATCTAAAATTCATTTATAAAAGATCAATTTTCGTATCACGCTGACACTTGTCACATACCACGTACACATGAGGAAAATTGTTTCTAAACTTTGCGAGAAAGCGAATTGAGCGAGCCAAATAAATAATGACACTTTTAATATGATAACAACATTATTTTATAATCAAAACACTAGATAAAATATCAAATTAAGTGTATGCTGGGACCTTGCTGCCAATACATGAATACGAAAAAATCACCATATGCGGTCAGTTCGATGCACGAATACGAGGATATTCAGGCGTCTCATTGCCCAGGATTATCCCGTTTCTAAATATTGCTAGACATTACATATTTGGGCATCTCACTGTAGAGTAGAAGGCTATTCAGGCACCTCGTTGCTTTGATATTGAGGTACTCAGGCACTTTGCTACCAAAAATCATCATGTTTAAAAGCTGGGAGCTAGGAAGTGAGCGGGAAGGAAACTTTATAATCTTTTAAATGCCATTTCCTCACCGTAAAAAATACATAATTTAGCGGTTTCTAATATTTGGTTTTCACAAAATAGAGGTTATTCCAAAAAATTATTAAACAAATATATTACTCAAGTCATCTTGCGGCATCCCTAGTGATGTCTGACGGCACCCCAGTGTGCTGCTGCAACCCGGTTGAAAAACGCTGATGTAATAAATTAACTAAACTAGATACACAGATGAAGGATTTTACAAAACAAAGCATACTGATATATTTATCCCATTTTTCGTGATCATTTGTTAATGGTATTGCCAGAAAATGGACAATTCCAAATCACTGCCATGCTGATCTAATAAATGAACCAAACTTCACACGCATATGAAGGACTTTACAAAACAAAGCATACACTGATATATTTATCCAACTTTTCATGATCATCTGTTAATGGTATAGCCAGAAAAAAGGAAAATTCCAAATCACTGCCATACTGATCTAATAATTGAACTAAACTAGATATACAGACCAATGATTTTACAAAACAAAGTGTACTATAATAATTATCCCACTTTTCGTGATCATCTGTTAATGGTTTTGCCAGATAAAGAACAATTCCAAACCACTGCCATGTTCAAGTATCATACATAATATTTACAATCTATTTAAATCGCAGATCTTGACTACGATTATATTATATACTACAGAGCAATATTACCCTCCAATTATATACATTAAATTCACTTACATTTGATGGTATTAAACCTTTCAAAAGTATAGGCACATACATGTACTTTTATACCACAGATTACAATTGATACATCAAGAAATGTGACATGGCTCCTGAGCCAATACCCGAATCACATGACCAGGCCCTGCATGGCAATGCCACTTCATGCTCAAACATGTATGTAGCACATGACCATTAGCAAAGTTGAAAATTACCCCCTATTTTGCACAATTTGAACAACATACTCCCAAATGTCTCATTTGCAGGCCCAAAAAATGAAAAGATTAAATTTGAACGGCATTTGAAAGAAAACACTGAGTTAGAACTTCCCTCAAAACTTTTTTCAGGCCCTTTTACAGAATGTTCATACGTTTTGTGCTGCATAAAGATTCAATCAGTCTAATTTTGGCCATTAAAAGTAGTGGGTTATTGACGTAGACAAATGCTCCTTTTATGTATGTTATTACCAAAGAAAAATAGTCAGTCCATCACTCAATAATGTCCAACAGTGAAGTCTAGAAAGTAAACAGGTTTCCTCACATAATTTGAATACTAGGACACAGCTAATGTTTAAATTTCACAGATAGGAAATACATGACATATTCATAATTCCTGCAAAATACTACTGAATTTGATGTTGGCTTCATAGACAGGTGGTCACTAAAGTAGGTTTGACTGTATAATTTGCATTTTCAATAAGTGAAGGGATTCAAGTTGCCATACATTTATACCCAATTTACAAGATGAAAAATAAAATGCACAAGGCAATGAATAAAAAAGGCCTTGCTCCTCTTGCCACAGATCATATCATTCAATCTTTCAATATAAAAATCACATATTTTACATATTGAGTAGCAATAATACACATTTGGAGTAATTCTGTATGTGGTCTGATCAGAACCAAAACTGAGGAGGACGTTACCTCTGTAGGTAACTACTTAACACCCTGATCTGGCTCTTAAACAGGTGATTTCCAGACGGGATAGCTTTTAATGGTATTAATCACTTAAACCCCATATATGGAGTTTGGTATTCCTGCCAATGATTATGATGTATGTAAGAAAGACAAATTAATCTTCTGGAGATTGCATATGATAAGAAGGACCAATTCAGACCCTAATATACAATGGCAAAATGTTTGGACGCTCCACCCTAGGCTTTTACATGTATTACTTGTACAGCTAACGACTGAATTATTCATACCGGTACTTCTGGTAAAATTATTATTATTATTTTTTTATTTTTTTTGTAACTCAAGAATGAAAGGTGGACTGGTTGAATTAGAGAATGCTTGAATATTCTTAGATGTAAACGTTAATTAGTTGTTAACTGTACATGGGAATGCAAGTACACCAGGGTTGTATCAACAAGATCAAGTGTCGGAGAGCAGACAAATTGCCCCAGCAGTTTGCATACTAAACCTTTTATTTCAGGTTTTTTTTTTAAAAGAGAAGAAGATTAATACAGCCCAAGATGCAAAGAATCACTTTTCATTCACATTTCACTGCAAGAGTGATTTGTAATGAGTTGACTTTAAAACTTGCCACAGAGTATTTTGACGCTTTCGCAGCACAGAGCTTACAAACACCCTGGAGAACTGGCAGCTGGGCAGGTATTCTTAATTCCATCAGTGCACGTCTGTGAGAAAAAATATAACAAAGCTTTCCTTATAAAATACATGTACGTGTATGTCATACACCATGAAACTTTCTTGGATTGTTTAAAAGTTGACATAAGTTTTCATTGCAACTAATTTCTGTGGATTGCACAAATGTTGAATCACAATTATTCTATTTTGCGGCTATCGCAAACTTTTGCAAACCCGATCTGGACCAGATTGATCAATCAATCAATAATTCTCTTTATTAAAACAAAATGCATTGCAGCCATTGCCTGACTTTGGCTTTTTGTTTAACTTTGTACTGAAATATCATATAAAGAAACCAAGAAGACATATGTGTTTATATGGTTGTTCACAATACATAAGACTTCATTTTCAAACAGCGTATTAAAGTCAATCTAAAAAATCTGTATATGTATATCACTTTTATCTTGTATGTCTAAAAAAAATCTTTAGATAATGCTATTACTAGTTTTGAAAATAAAACATGTAAAAAGATATATGGATGCTGATTGATTGCCGGTTTCTGTGCATTCAATGGTATGGCGAGAAAAATGTGAGAAAAACAAAACAAACTTAAGGTTTCTTTATGAAATACATGTGCGCGTCTATGTCATTTCATGCACAAATTACACAGTTTTTTCATCAACCTTCAACAATGTTACCGTTCACTTAAACCAAAATGTGATTACGACCCTGTAATGATGCATTGCTAGTCAAAGCAAGTACAGGTGGTCGTACATGTGGTTACAGACTTTGTATTTTGTTATTTTACAATGCCATTGATTTCATCAATTTGCTTTCTCTTATTCTTCTTCTGCCTCTTCTTCTTCCACTTCTTTTTCGTCTTCCTTTTCTTCCTCTCCTCCTACATTGTACTTATCACTATTATACTATTCTCTTTACTCTTTATTTCTATTTTTCGATTCTTCTCAAATTCACTCTCCTTGTACGTCTCTAGAATCTCATACTGAACTACTCCGTTTTCGCCTCCTATAATACCTTTTAAATCCAGACCTACTATATTGTGTTACTCAGTATGGGAGCCTTTTCACATACAAGCCATGCTTTTTATTTAGGCTCCCCACATTTTACATTGTTCTACCCAGCCTGTTATATATACATATTTCAAAAATTTTGTACTTATTTTCCCGCGTTCATTACATTTGATTTGAAATCTCTATTTTTTATATTTTTTTTTTCTTGTGTGAAATCTATTCTTATATACGCCTGTATGAAAAAATAAAAATAAATATTATTGTCTATAAAAACCCTCGCAATACTTGAACATTGCCATTTGACAATTCATTATAAAATTCATGCCAGTTTCTCTGTCGCCCCCAAAACAAACAAGGAAAACGCTCTTGGCGGTCTCGCCTACATTACGCAATTCCATATGATGAAAAATTGAGGTTGGAACATTATTTATAGGCAGGGTGGCCCATTAGCAGGCCCCAACAAATGAAAACCTCAGAACATAATCAACATTTTGAAGTGAATATTGACTAAGAATCTTCAAAAGAATAATTTGCTATTTTTGTACCACTACCAGGATCGATAACTTTAATGAAATATGAACAAATAACAAAAATTGATTTATTAATACTAATATTAGGTTGTGAAAACATAATCTAAGATTACTGACCTAAAATGACCTTTGACCTTGACTTTGTGTCATATGATTAGTGATACTTGATAACCCTTGGGAACAAGTTTCATGAAATTTGAACAAACACTTTGGAAATTAAGCTAAAAATTCAAAATAATGATGTTGATGCCACAACAAAGTCTAAGTTTGCAGACCTGAAATGAAATTTGACCTTAAATTTGTCACCTAAAAGACAAATCACATGATTGGTGATACAGTGTACTTGATGACCCTTATGTTCAATTTTCATGAAATAGGAATGCATACTTTCAAAATTATGATAATAATTCAAAATCTTACCCTTTGGTTAAATTTTGATGTTGATGCCATAACTTGAAGTGACTTTTGACCTTGATTTTGTGACCTGAAATTCTACTCACATCATTAGGGATACTTTATAACCCCTATGTTTTAAGTTTAATGGAATAGGAGTGTATACTTTAATAATTATGTTAAAGTTGATACTCTAAGACAATCCCAAATACTGAGATAATTACATAAATAGAAAGCTTTTAACCCCCATAATAACACCAAATGGTGTCCACCCGACAAAACAAGTTTAGAATAATGAATTTATTCGAGTAAACTCTACCAAAATATCTAAGTCTGAAACCCGGAAGTGCACGTAGAGTCGGGCCTCTATCCGTGACGTCACGAACGGGAGTCATGGGCTCAGTGAGAGTGAATGGCAGTGATATCCCTACGTAAATGCTATCCTGTCGGAGCTTAGATTTGTTGTTGTTAAGGAGTATATTTGATGGATTTTCTGTTTTCATTTGAATGAAGAATAACGAAGCAACATTTTCCTGTCGCTGATTTCTTTTTATATCCTCATATTCACCTATTTGGTAGAGATTTAAGACGAGTTTACTGCTTAGGAATTAAAGTTAAATCGTGCACTTATGAATAGGCGGATGCATTATATTGTCATCAGATGAACATGAGCAGTTTTGTAAAACGAATAGGTCTAGAACTATGATAGTACTTAACATAGATGTGTGTGACTGCCTCAAAAAAGGATACAGTACCAGTTAAACATTTTATGTTGTAAAATATCAAACTTGAACGAGATCATGCAAGCGCGCTTCCTCTATAATATTTTGGCGAGTGATGCGGCTCTTGCATGAACGTTCGTGGAGCGAGCAGAATCGGGAGGTAAGACCAAGCCGCTGCTCTAGGCGCTGCTTGCTTGTGATGGAACGTACGTGCGCTAGTTATATGTTTATCGGCAATTGCAAGAGAATGAAAGCGACGTTGCCAGCTAAGAAAAACAACTAACAAAGACTTGCTCCTGACTACCGGTGTCAGAATTGGTAGATGAAGGATGTTCAGGGCCAAGGAAGGCGAAAGACATGGGAAAAAGGAAGAAGAAACCATCGGGAGATCGCTGTAGTGTATGATAAACAGCTACTGTTCACTCCGTGCCTGGGCCGATTTCAACACCAAAACAAAAATTACATGGTGAAAATATCGACTAATAGCACATCGTTGGCATGTATATGTCATAATTTTTAAAAGGGGAATTGATATTAATATTATGAAGTACTAGGGGAAGGTAAATAATTGTACATAGAATTATGATTTATTAGACTTTTCAGCCTTTGAAACAAAAATATGCAGAAAATCGTATCACTCTGCACATGTTTGCTATGGAACATCCGGGTACGTGAATATACTCTCTCCCGGACGTGAGGTCATAAATAGTAGACCAGCGTCGTGACTGATTTTCTATGCAAAGAGAGGCGGATATTTTAGACATTTCAATTGAGGATTTCGAGTAGACAGAATTTTTTTGTGATATACTAAGTAATTGAAAAACTTAAAAATAACATATACTTGCCGTAGGTAACAAATTAAGGGACATTTATTTGCTTAGAGTATCAACTTTAACAATTCAAAATCTTAACCTTTGGTTAAGTTTTGTTGATGCCACAACATAGTCGAAGTTTGTTGACCTGAAACCTTTGACCTTGGGGCTGTAATGCTGGTCATATATAGTGGTGAAGTGTGACGTCATCAAAAATCTGTTTTTAGAATTTCTCAATTTGTTTTTCATTTTCCGAAAGAGCATCAAAAATATTGTCCAAATGTCGAAAACCAATTTAATATGTTAAGTATTGGCTGAGATATGACCATCTGGATAAATATATGTCCTATGGGAACACCAGTGTTATATGCTCTGGCTCCTAATGCTTCAGTACTCTATTGGACAAATCAAAAATGGCCGCCATCTGTGCTAAAGATCAAGTGTAGTTTCAAAAGGAAAAGGGGTAGTGTGACGAAAGTTTATATATATGGGGATTTCAGGGTCAGAAAATGTGATTATCAATTTTTTTTACCAACATGAGGTCTCTTTGGGGCTGTAATGTTTTTATTGGTCAAATTCAAAATGGCCGCCATCTGAGTTAAAGATCAAGTGATTCCTCAAAAATCTGGCCAGCCCATGAAACCTGAAGGTCTCGCCCTTGAAGGCAAAACCCAGAAGATCCTGTGAAGGGGGATGGATCGGGACATGAAAAGTATGCATCCTTCAGGTCAAGCGAGACGGCCAACTCCGTCCGCTCGATCATGGGCAAAATGAAGGTCTCGATCCGAAAGTGTACCAGGGGGATGAAAGTATTGACTATTTTCATATTCAACATCATCCGCAGCTTCCCCGAGCACTTGGGGGATCACAAAAAATCGGGGAGAGACACAGATGTTGATGGTCTCTCACCCTCTCTATGGCGCCCTTCTCCAGCAGCAACTGTATCTTGACCGAGATACGCTGCCGAAAAAGGGCAGATAAGGCCGGCGGATAGATATGAATCGCGCCGTGTTGGAAAGGCTCTACAAGCCTTATGTCGAACCTGTCTCGCACGATGGAGCGCACGAATGTGTCTTCGGTAATCACTTCGCGAGCGGGAAGGAAGAACCAAAGCGTCCGCCAACCTCGTGATCCTTGGGCCGCGGAGAGGACGCCCCCTCTATCCCTGAAGGAGCCTCTACCTCGAGATGGCCCAAAACCGCCCCAGGGCTGGGGAACAACCCGCGCTGGCACACGAGGTGGTACCTGCACTACTCTACGTTGATGAGGAGTCTTTACCTTTTGCTAAGGCGGCTGGGGTTGCTTTAAACAATCTCCGCCGCCTGCTTCCAAGAGTCCAGCTCGCGTTGCAAAATTGCTGCGAACTGGCCTCCGAAGAGGTGTTCCTCTAAAGAGGGCACCCCCGCCAACAGAGAGGGGACGTCTCTCTTTGAAACCCCTAAAGCGGAGAGAGCAAATTCTCTCCGGAGATTCGTTGCCTGGGCAGCCCCCGAAGAGAGATGTGTCCATCAAAATCTCGTCCAAGATCATCTTATCAGCCTCGGAAATGGTAAGCTCCCGAGTCCTGACCCTTAGGGTTAGAAGCGGCCCCAGGTAAGTTGTCAATCTCACACCTGATTTTGCCTGTACCTCACTTGCCTGTCCTGGCTTTTCTAAAGTCTGGTACTGGCGACCTTTGAAATTGACGCCCAGTCTTGCCACCAAATGAGTCAGGTCGGGCGAAAAAGATTTGGGCTCAAAGAAACCAAGAGTGTCTGGAGACCTAAATGCAAAATCCTTGCAAACCAACTTAGGAGATGACTCTGCAGCTACATTCTTTTATGCTGTCTTAAAGTCGTCCGTCAATGGAGTCCCTTTAGAAGGACTATCCAGACGGAAGAATCCTGAAGCCTGGGCTCCCTCTGACTGGGTTGGAGTCAAGGTCCCAGGCAAGTACTTAGTCGGCAGCGCCTGAGCGTCTGCTGTCAACCCCCGAGGTACTTGGGGGCCAACACTGGCCACGAATTCCTAATCGGAATCTGCATCTTGGTCCCCAAACTCAACTTCGTAGGGAGCCTGGCCCCAAGGGGGCGGACACACCCAGACTAGACGACTCCTCACCGGGTGGGGCGCCGAGCGCCACCGGTATAGGAGGTGCGGCACGAGCCACGTGGCTCTGAACCTGCTAAGGGAACTACAAGTCCAGATACCCTACTCGAAAATCCAGCATTTGGATCCGGTAAACCGGAATCTTTACGACACAGATATGCGGGGAAACCGGGACCGGGTGGGACCGGTAATCCAGAGCCGGTTTGTGATGAAAGTATCCGGTTATCGACCGGATCTGACAAAACAACGAGACCGGAATGAACCGGATCGGTGTTCGGGTCGTCCGAGTCCACGGACCGTACAGAGTAAGGGGGCATACCCAACCCGCTCTTCTCAGCAAAAAGCAATTCTGACTGATCGACCATCGAAGGGGAGGGAGTAGGAGCCTCCGCAGAGGACGCACTCTTCTTCCCAGTCTTAGCCTTTGGCTTCGACTTCGGTTTGGTAACCGAGGTTACAAGGCAGGTCTGCTTGCTGACAGGCACCGTCGGAAAAGAAGCCACCATCTGAGCATTGTCGGACGTTCCCTGGACAGGAGGGTTTGACAGTCTCTTACGACTCCCAACCCGTCTGTGACGGGAGGAAACCGGCTCCTGAGGATTCAAGGCTGTATCGAGTACAGCGTAATCACTCAAATTGCACGTGTCACTGGCTGGAGCAGAGTGTCAGTTGCCGCAATGGCGACACTCTTCCCCAGAACACGAGCGTCAGTGTCTAATGTGCGGTGGGGGATAGTGATCGGGTCGCCCCCTTGCCGGGAACACGGGTCCCAACAATGGATGTAAATGCCGAGCCCAACAGAAGTCAAGCCTGCAAACAGTAACAAACTTGTCCGGGAGACGCTAGTAGCGCTCCCTAGCTCACCCGCCGACACACTGAATGAACGAGTAGTCCGCTTGTCGAACACACCTCCAGCAGCTGTACTAGCTGGCGGGGAGACACGGGTACCAGGTAACGACGTATCCATCCCGAACCTGTATACAAAAGGAAAACAAACAAAGAGAAACACCAGACAAAGGGAGCGAGAGCGAAATAAACTCCACGCTCACTTTTATTTCCAGCCAAACAGTTTTAAATAAAATGTTTCGCAAACTAAACTCAACAGCATGTACAAAAAAATAAAAAACAGACAAAAGGTCGCACCGCAGAAGCGATGATCCACAAAGCGGAACAATCTAAGGAGGGAAGTAAGGGCGGTGAATAAATTAACTGCCTAATCACACGTAAGAAATCCAAACCAACAAAGGCTGTAAAGCCAGGACCAAACGCCATTACCCAGATGCGTACCAAAGCCTGCAATTTACGGTCGTGAAAGAGGAAATTTGCGGAGCAGAAATAATAGTCAAATTTGATGTGATCCTTTTATCACAGCTCTACCCAAACTAATTCCAGACTCTAAGGATATTTGTGAAGGTAAAGTTACAGAGAGGGAATGTATGGCAGTTTTTAAAGAAATGAAGTTTTATAAAACACCAGGTAACCAGGGGTTAAGTGTTGAATTTTATTCATTATTTAGGCCGGTAATAGGAGACGTAGTGGTTGATGCTTTGAATGAATCCTTTTGTGACTCTGAACTCCCCCACTCACAAAAACAGGCAGTAACTACTTAATTCAAAAAGAAGGCAAAGACCCGTTACAAATTAAAAACTACAGACCCATTTCCTTACTTAATGTGGACTACAAGATTCTAACCAAACTTCAAGAATTTCAAAAGTATTACCAGAAGTTATTTGGATTGATCAGGTGGGATATCTTAAGGGTAGAAATATTGGTGAGGCAATCCGATTAATTAATAATAATAATAATAGCTGGTTCTTATCTAGCGCTTTTCAGGACCGAAGGCCCTCTCAAAGCGCTTTACAGATATTAATATTATTAACTCGGTCATCGGATTCAGGCTTACCGGCACACAATGTATGCACATTCTCCACTCCCTGGGGAGCATTCCAGCCTGGCGTCATTTTTACAAGCACATTAGCTTTCCATCCTACCGGGTACCCATTTAACACCTGGGTGGAGATTGGCAAATGTAGATCAATGTCTTGCCAAAGGACATTAGTGCCGCGGTGGGACTTGAATCGCGAACCTTGTGATCCTCAGTCCGTTGACATATCCACTCATCCAAGACATGATCTTTCATACAACTCAAAATAAAGTACCTGCTTATTTGTTAGCAATAGATTTTGAAAAAGCGTTTGACTTGGTTTCACACGTGTTTTTACAAAAGGTCTTTAAGTAGCCTTTGGTTTTGGACCGACATTTTGTAAATAGATGAAAATAATTTATAATAATGCTCAAAGTTGTGTTTTCAATGGAGAAGTATCGACTGGATATTTTTCTATTCAGAAAGGTGAGACAAGGTGATCCTTTGTCTGCCTATTTATTTGTACTTTGCATTGAGATGCTTGCTCGCAAAATTCGCAGCGACTCGGCTATTCATACAGTTCCCTTTGATGATAAATAGACCCCTAATTCCTCAAGAAATTAAAAACAGAATTATAGTAAAATAGGCAAGAAGAAAAGGAATAAGCGGGGGCGAGAGGCACTTTAACACTGACGGCGAGGCAAATACTTCTTTCTCAGATTCAAACATTTTTATATAATTTGGTCATAAGGAAAAGGAAGAGACAGGATTTCCAACAAATGTGTAGATGTGAGAAGGGAGGGGGATTTGTTGAGCTTTGGAATGAAGGGGGGAGGGGGATTAGATAGGTATGTTTGTATGTTGTCTCGGTATGTGAGCATGTGTGGTGCGTCTGTCTGTGTGAAAGGCTTTGATTTATAATATTCATTCAGTAAAATTAATTTGAAAACATTATGTACTGTGTATTAAACTACATTATGTATTTTTGAGGAATGTACAATTTTCTTTATATTTTGATATGTTATGTAAACCAATGAAGATGTATGTTTTTTATATATATTTTGTACTGAATGAATACAATAAGAAAATGCTACAAAACAAAAAAGGCCACCTCTGGGCCAAATGTGGTGCTTTTAGAAGAATCTGCCCCAAAATATCTCTAACAGCCCCTACTATAACAAATGTTTTTTAAAGTCAGAATGTATAAAGTCAGCCTCAAAAAACTTTTCCTGGCATTCTATGGGCCAACTGTTAATATTCATAAAAACTCTGTTCTCAAACCTATATCGGACTCGGGATTCATGTGGGCTATATTCTACAATGTATGTGAGCACGTACAGGAGTATTGACTAGTCTACTTACAAGTCATTTCAACATTAATTGAGAGTGTATTGAACTTCAAATTTATTGCAGTAATATTTGAAGCTCAATGAACCCTCAACATCCAGAGCAATATATTTTGGGTGATTGGTACACTTATAGAACAATGATACTTAATATGTGTGGGACAATCTAAAATGGACGAAGAAAACAAATTAATCTTACTTACCACGCTATTAGCTAGCCACTGGCGAAAATCGTACCTATACTCAGCCATTTGCTTGTCATACTTGTAAACTTCCATAGGGTCCACAGGTGCTACTCCTACATGTATAAAGGGAGAAAGTAATATACTAATTAAGAAAGGTCTCAAAAATCTTGTGGCATTGTATATGTATGTTGGTAGGAAGTTCACGATTGTAGGGCAGGAACAAAAAAAAAACATATACACTGTATATTTTGATATTCAAAAGAGAGATTGAAATTCATTATAGAGTGGCAAAATGTAATGACCGAATTAATTAATGTTGTTGACATGTGCACGTCACATGCACAGATGAAAGCAACTTTTGATTAGTCCTACAAAACAGCGATTTCTGTACATGAAAACATGTTACAGAAATGTTAAACTCCCCAAACAGCTACATGTAACTGATGGACAAATAATATACAAATTGACTGGGAGGGTGTTTATTAAATATAACATTTTTTGGACTGCAAAAGGAAGTTATATTTTCCCCATGGGTTATGTACATTTTCAGAAAACCGTGAAGGGAAAATATGGTCACAAGGGAAAATGTAACTCCTGTGCAGTCCAAAAATATTACATTACACATCCTACCATTCAATATCTGTTACATCAGAAAGCGTTTGTACAATGATTACATTTTGTCATATAAAATCAAGGATAATTGCGATCTTGTGCCCTCTTTGTGTCTCGAGCCCAAGCCATCCAGCCTTCCAGTTCAAATGCATGTGGGTGAGACAATGCAAACAAAGGGTACGCGCTCGTGCGCGCAGGGTTGCATGGATATGGTATGACGCAAAAATATACTCATTTGACTGGGTGGTCAATATAACATTGAAAAGTGAAAGGAAATCAAATATGCAAATTACTATCCTCGCAATCGATATCATGTGACATGCTTTGGACCAATCTCAACTTTGTATTTGTAAGAGCTTTCTCATGACGAAACTCTTCGTTTGAAATTGAAACCTCCATTAGACTTTCACTTGTATGTAGGTCTACTTTATTATTTCATCTCAAATAGAATTAGAATTCTCTTATTGTCAAGTTAAGAACACCTACGATGATCTAGATCGTAGTTACTCTCATTTTGCCAGCAGCCGACCTAGTGTTGTTTTGGCAAAGCTAGCAGGCCAGCTTCCCACCGCGAACCTTTCGAGTCCTGGTAACAGACCGTTCATGTTCTGCCGAGAGTGTGGCAGAAGATTTGTGTGTGAGGTGCGATTTCGATTTGGGATATACTTGCCAAGTCCTTATGACTTTCGATGTTCGTGAAATTGATGATTTATTTATTCATTTGCTCATCAATATTTTTAGTTACTTTAAAATACTGTTTAATGTGCAAGTTGATGTTCTCAATCAATCTTTCCTGTTGATCTTGTTACGATTAAAAAGTTATTAAATTGATCGTAGACTCTATTCGCATTATGAAATTAACATTGTATCTTTGAACTTATTTAACTTTTGGAATTTGTTGTCATTATCTGCTGTTTTTGGAAAATTGTCCCTGGTTCTTAAGAAATTGCCCCTCGCTCTGGTAAATCCCAGTGGGCAAGGGGCAACTTTTAAAAATAAATTAGCCCTTGCTCCTGGCTGCTTAATCCAAGGCTTGCTTGACATATCATCTAACAACACCCTACAATACAATATCAGGTAAAATACACAGACACTAACCTGAATTGTCTGTATCAACGTTTACAGTAACATTGAGAACACTGATGCTGTCCAAGGGGCTGGAGACGGTGATAATGCCATTGATATCTGTAAAATCGCCATTACTATCCTTTTCTATCTCACAGAGGACATGTAGGAATTCCCTCTTTCCTGCCCCGGTGGACTTCAGGACTTGCTGACTGCATTTATGATCCTCCAATCCCCCTGAAAAGTTTGCCTGTATATTAGAGCCACCGGGTCCCTCAAAGAGTTTGAAGATTTGGATCCTGGCTTGAGTAATATTGATAGGGAAGGTGAAATTGGACACATCTGGTGATCGATCAAGGATCTTCAAATCTGTTGGATGAAGACAGATGCATAATAACTTGAAAGAAATAGCCATCTCTCTTTAGTCACTTGGTCACATCATGGACCTATTACAGATGGACATTCAACGTGATTCTTTCTTTGATCCAATGATAGTCACCGCCTTCTGATTATGTGCATCTTTATGAGAACATTCAGCTTTTTTAACAATAACGACTGCTTAAGCATTTTCGGTCATTGACAAAGGAGCAGTTTTTCTCTCTTGGGTTTTGTTTGGATGGTGTGCTCTGTAAGAGTGTGTTTTAAATAAAAACATCCCAATGGGGAGCAGCAAAGTTGAAAAGCAGACGATTTTGGTGATATGAAATGTGTTATTACTAATCTGCACACTTTTGCACACACCCATGACCTTATAAAACAATTAGAAGGCCATTACTTTTATAACCCTGTGTGTTGTAACTCTGGAATATTATGAGGAAATTTGGGGAAACAGGATTTTAAATCTCAACCAATCCAAATATAACCTCTATCTGGTAGTATCAACATGTTTCTCAAAATAAATTACAGTACACGGAACAACAATTTCCGATTATAAACCAGAACTGCACATCGATTTTCCATGATTTAAGCGAGTTATTATTTCTGCGCATGTAAATTAACATGTGTAAAATCACTATCTTGATTCTGTCCCGGATTTTTGGCGGTGACCATCATGAGATCAAAGTGAAGAAACACGTACGGAATGTTATTGAGACGACATTGACGGAGACAATCACAATGAATTTGTTAAGAAAACAATGAATGTCCATCCGTAATAGGTCCATGGTCACATGACAGCCCAAATCTCTGCGTGAGTGACCAAGGTCAAACTTCCTTTGACCGAAGTCCTAGAGACAAACTTCAAGGGCTCTTAGGATGACAGCGTGAAAAGGTGGAAAATGCGTCAGGTGCTTGTTTCAAGATGGAGTGGTATTTTTATTCTGGAATGAAAAATATGGTTTTAGCTCTAGAGATTTCATTTTTGTATATTGCAATTAATATAGGAGGCACGATAGCTCAGGCTGTAGAGCAGTGGTCTCCTCATCTGGTGACCCAGCCCGAAACCAAGGCGATGCGCTAGTGCCCTTTGGTAAGGCAATAATCCTCATTACCAGGTCCCCCGGAGAGGACCTAAAGCCGTCGGCCGTCTGGTTGCTTACTAACAAGCGTTTATGCTTACTTAGCAGTCAGGTAAAATAACCACCACCACATTTGTGTAACAAATTGTCAATCTCTTGAATGGCTGCAAAACAAAAACAGACAATAGCAACGATATTTATATAAAAGTACAAGCCATGATTATTAAAAAATGAAATAAGATACGATAGTTGCATTTAAATTGTCTTACAAATATCAAAGAATGCTTTAGACAATCCATTGTTGCCACAAATGATGTGCACGTACAAGGCTAAAAAAACAGTAAATGGAAAATTCTGATAAGAGTCACGTTTGCGAGTTCTTCATATTTTATCACTGTATTTCATCATGATTATCAGGAACCAAAATACATTTATATGAAAAAATGTGCAGCCTTTGGGCAGCTTCTTCCTTTTTCTCTTCTTTTTTCATTTGCTCCTTTTCTTTCTTTTCCTTTCATTACTCTCCTTCCTCTTTTTCTTTTTTCTCTTTTTTTTTCTTTCATCTCTTCTCTTTCCTTTCTTTCCTTTCGTATCCTTTTCTTTTCTTTATTTTCTTACATACGATGTCAGGGTATGAAGCAGTCACATCACAGTATATAACTTATATGAAGATCAGGAAAAGGCCACATAGCATTGTTAGTCACAGGATATAACTATGATCAAGGCTGATCTTAATGCTAACGTTGGTCAAGAGAGCTGATGACACTATGAATATGACTGACAAAGAAAGCAGACAAAATATACAGTTCCTCAGGTAGACAAAGGAACATCCCTTCACTGCCATTATGTAAAAATGTGTAGAACAGGTGTCACATGCATATTCACCTTTTTACATAATAGCAGTGAAGGGATGTTCCTTTATTTAGCTGAGGAACTGTATATTTTGTCCGCTTTCTTTGTCTGTCATGTTCATAGTGTGAAATAGTAGGACCCCATGGACTTGGAACCAGAAATGAAAGAGAAAAGATATGGAGAGAGTGGTGTACAATTCACCATCAGCTGATTTCAAATGCAAGGTTCACATCCGAGACGACTGTGGACCTGGTATTTGGAAAAGTCCAGGCAACAGAACCAGAAACTAGATTGACTACATCCCAGTATTAAAGCAGGAGATTTCGGAACTCCATACGACAAGCTCACAGATATCCAGGAGCTGACTGCTAGAGCCACCATGTGCTCCTCATCTGTCACATGCATTTCAGGCTTTTAGAAGTTGAAGAAGACGGAGGCAAGCCAGAGAATAGGACTGAACCTTTTGAGGACAAAGAACTAAAGGATAAGTACAGAGAGAGTGCAAAATGGGTTCAGCATGTTTAATACAAGTGGAAGGAGAGAATGAGTCTCAATGGCAAAGGCTTTCTGATGGTCTCCAAAAAATCTTTTTTCTTCTTTTTCCGAAAAAGAACAGGAATTGGACAAGCAATGGATTACCTCCCAAATACTAAACTACTTAAAGATGACATTTATAAAAACAAAATTAAATTAAAAAGCTAGCGCATTAAATAACAAGGGAAATGCTCTTGGCGGTTTTGCCTGCATTACGCAATTCGATATGATGAAAAATTGAGGTTGGGACATTATTTATAGGTAGGATGGCCCATTAGCAGGCCCCCTAAAATGAATCCTTTGAATATAATCAGCATTTTGAATTGAATATTGACCAGGAATCATCAGAAGAATTATTTGTACCAAGATTGATAACTTTCATGAAATATGAACAAATAACACAAATGATTTATTAATTCTCATATTAAGTTGTGTGAAACATAATCAAAGTCTACTGACCTAAAATGAACTTTGATCTTGACTCTGTGAACTAGAATTTGTGTCATATGATTTGTGATACTTGATTTCCCTTGGGTAAAAGTTTCATGGAATTTGAACAAAAACTTTTGAAATTATGCTAACAATTCAAAATCTTGATGTTGATGCCACAACATAGTCTAAGTTTGTTGTCCTGAAATGACCTTTGACTTTGACTTAGTGACCTTAAATTCTACATACATGATTGGGAATACCTGATAACCCTTTTGTCTAAGTTTCATTGAATAACAACTTATACTTGCAAAATTATATTAAAAATTTAAAAACTTAACGTAAGTAATAGATATTGACACTGCCGGCGCCGGAAAAGCGGCGACTATATCTCGCTTTTATTATGCAGGCGAGATGCATAAATATATATGATATAAAAGTTTCACATGAATAAAAGAACAACCATGAAGGAAGAACAACATTTAAGTAAAAACCTAATTAAATGAAAATAACAGACATAGATATATGATATAAAAAGTGTCATTTGAATCAATAGGAATAGGGGAAGAGTAAAATGCGGTAGGGTGAGTAAAGAAAAGTAAATGAGAGAAAGAATGTGAGAAAAGGAAAAAAATCCCAATAACGAAATAAAAAAATATGCACCGAGATGTAATATTCACATGCATGGAGTAGAGGTTTGATTACCTTAGATGGGAAGAGTGATGCAGAAGTAAAGAAATGAGTTGCACTTCCATAGGAGTCTTTTACCAAAAATGGGAAATGTGCTACAAAATCAAAACTTAACAAGATGGAACTTCGACTGCGCGCAGTCGAAAATGATGCCTCCATCATAGAGCAATTTTACAAATCAAAACAGAAGCAATTTTTCAAATTCAAGTTCGATTGTAATCCATTAACAGGTTCTCAGAATATTGTGATAACAAGCTATTTCTCATGTACATGCATGACCCTTTGATCTTTGACCTCATTACCCCAATATCTAATCAGTTCATTGCTTCAGCAAGATACATACATGTCCTGAGTTTCATGGTAATCTGTCCATCTGTTCTGATGATAATGTGATCATAAGCTATTTTTGCATACATAATGAGCCCTGCGACCTATGACCTTTGACCTTGTGAACCAAAATCTAATCAATTAATTGGCTTTGCAAGATACATTCATGGCCTAAGTAGGCTTGGAATCCATCAATCAGTTCTTGAGATAACACGATCACAAGCTAGTTTTTGCATACATAATGAGCCCTGTGACCTTTGACCTTGTGACCCGAAAGTCTAATCAATTTATTGGCTCTGCAAGTTACATACATGACCAAAGTTTAGCAGGAATCCATCAGTCGGTTCTTGAGATAACGCGATCACGATAACAGGACAGACGTACGGACAACCCGAAAACATAATGCCTCCGGCTACTTCGTAACAGAGGCATAAAAATGACCATCATAATCCGGATACTGAAGTGCTATGTATGGTCCCGTCCTCCTGTACGACTGCTAGAGCTGGATGTTAAATGAATCCTTGGACAGTAGGATTCATGCAGCAGAAATGTGGTTCTTAAGAAGAATAATGAGGATACCATGAATTGACAGGATACCAAACATAGAAGTGCTAAATAAGGCATGTGTCGATAGACCCCCCTCCCCTGTTAACATTGTAAGGAAAACACAATTCAGTTAGTTGGGTATACTATGAGAAGAGAAGGCACAGGAAAATTGTGGGAAAGATAAACAGTGCATCAATTACATGGATAAGTTCATTTGGCTGACTGGTAACAGAAGCAACAACACCTTACAAAGAACCAGAGATATAAGTACTAGATGGAAAGCTTTGATCGCCAATGTCTGGAACAGACGAGGCACCTAGCGAGCAAACATGTCAATGTGAGTTAACTGTGTGTGTGAGAGAGAGAGTGATAGAGAATATCAAAGTTGGGGGAAGTGTATTAAATATTTGAAACAAAGTAATGAAACAACATAATGGAAGGCTATGCACTGCAAAATAAAAAGAATTATATGAAACCTATAGAGAAAGACAACCTGCCTATAAAGACCACTTTTCCTACCTCCCTTGGGAAGTCTAGGTTTTGGTTGTACATGTATTTACTTGATTTACCTTCTTCGATATTGGGATCAAATCGAAAAGCACAATTGTCCAGAGTGCCATAGATAACCTCTTCGTTTGCCTCAAGATAACTGACTCCAAACGGCCACTTGTTTGCTATCTGTGATGACTGGAATTAAATGATAATGAAAAACAATAATGATAATGATACAATAATTATACTATGAACTTCGGGTCTCTCCTTCAAGTATAATTGATTGGGGTGTGCAGGTGGGCCACTACACCACGGTTCCCCCTCGTCTTATAAGAATAATGCAATGGGTTCTAAACGTGCACAATTGGTGACTCTCCTCTACACTGGGCCTCCATTTAACATTTTATCTGAGGGATGGAGTGTTTTCCATTACAACCTAGTCTGTGTCTATGAAACATAGGGGCACATTTAATAACAGAAACAGACAATGGTTCCACAGGCAGACGCTCATACAGACTGAGCCAACTCACCTCCTCTTTACATGTTTATTGTACTTTAAAGAGGAAGTGCACCCTGATATTTATCTGTACATCTTTATCCGAGATGTATTACTTGGTACTTGGTTGTTGTTCCTCCAAAAGATTCCTAGTGGAATTTAAAACTGGTGCTATATAAAAGCTGAATATTATTATTATTATTAAGTTGTTTATCTAGTTGGTTTTGATAGAAGCAGAAAACTGAGAGAAACAGATCAGTGAAAGATTTAGCAAAAACTGGTTAAAAATAAGAAAGTTATGAATTTCTGAAAGTGACGTATATACTGTACTAAAGAAACTTTATACATTTTTGTTTTCTCTAAGAAAATTGTCAATCATAAACTCAACTTAAATACAATTTTTATTGCAAATATACAACCCCTGTATGAAAAAATCTATTCCATCATCAATAACCAAGAAAATGAAAGTTTATGAAATTTGTTGTACAGAGCAAATTGGAGAGGAGCTTGCAAGATACGCCACAGTGTTGCCAATTTATGTTTCACTGATGACAACTTTTAAAATTCATAACTCTCTAATTTTTGATCAAATTTTGGTCAAACTTTTGACAAGTGAAATATTCTCAAAGCGAATGCAATATACCCTTGTATCTCATGAAAGAAAAGTCATTCAATATTGTTAGTATTAATTGTATGATATCTAGTACCTCATTTTTCCTAATCTGTCCTTATGTTTATTAAATTAATTTTTGTCCTTACTCAAGCATTATTCAAGGGCTGCGCACCCCAACCCATGAGATATGGAGAATACCGCACGGTCATCCAGGTATTTTTTCACAAATGATAAGATATTGTTTCAAATTTGCACGGTCATCCGGGGTACTTTTGCGCAAAGGGTAAAGATACACTGATTTTCCTGGTTGGTGCAAAACACTTCATACAGATAATAATTAGTGCTGTAACATCACGGATATCTCCAATTCCGTTTAACCGCCAGTCAAAACCGGACGGTTTTCGGTTAAACGATTTATTTATAAAAAATAAAAAAATAAAAAAAAAAAACGATTTTTTTTTTTTTTTTTTTTTTTTTTTTTTTTTTTTTTTTAAACTTTTTTTTTTTCTTCACCGACTCTGTCGGCAGCAAGCCAGGTCCGTGTGAAAAAGCGGAAGGAATTTCATTTGTGCTTGTGAACTTGTCATAAATAATAGTAACAATGTCGATTTTAGAGGAATGTGTAAGATCATTAATGTAAAGTCAAAACAGTAGAGGACCTAGGATAGAACCTTGTGGTAGGCCATGTGTTCAAGTTGGATGAATTATTATTATAAATTACATATTGAGATCTATTACAAAGATTACTTTCAAACCAAGATGACAGACAAATTGGAGTGTTGTTCTAGTTTCAGAGTGGTGAGTCAACACACAGATTACTGAGCTGGGAGACATTGCCAGGCATAGTGCCAGGTGTAGGGGCATAAATCGAAACTTAAAAAAAAAAAATATTAAAAAAAAAAAAAAAAAAAAAAAAAAATTAAAAAATTAAAAAAAAAAAAAAAAAAAAACGGGTAAACGAAACCGTCCAATTGAAAACGGAATCCGCCATGGGCGGTCGGATACCGGACGGTTAAACGTTTGACTACAGCACTAATAATAATAAATAATGACAAATAACTGTGGGTTCTTATACAGCCCTCTTGTCTGTCATACACATACTTATATTATGTTATGTGGTTTACCATTTTTATGCGTATGGTATACACTCATTATGTTCATACCCATATACTTGTTGAGTGTATAAGTCTGATTGTTAATAAACATGATTTTTAGTATTCATGAAATATTTGATGAATCGAACTACACACACTGTAATATAAATATTATTTTACACTTGTAGGGTTGTCGGAATCACTGAAAATGCACATAAATGGAATTGTTGACGTGATTTTGTGTATAATTATACGCGTGCTGGTACACATGACCATTTTTTGGTAATTTTGTTTGAACTTAGACACACGACCTACATGTTAATGAATTGAACTAGCTTTATTGTTGTAAACACGGCTCACTGGTCATTTTTTTTTTTTTTCTTGTCCGTGTCTGTAATTTTTTTTTTTTTTTTTTTTTTTTTTTTTTTTTTTTTTTTTTTTCGTCCCAGACACGGACGTACGGACTGCAAGCATGAAGACGATTAAACTGTGGAATTGCATTATATTACACTGCGACAGCTGTTGGTATTGATCAACCCTCACTGTTAGAGACTGCATGGGTAGACACAATGGGGTTCGTCTTCGTGCTTGCAAAACCGTGCGCATACATTCTACCTCTTTATTTTTACGCTACCTTGATTATATGCCTTTTACTCTGCTTTCATAAAACTCTTGTGATATTCAGTTACGTGTAATATCACTCCATAATGTATTCAAATTCAAATTATATGACTTGTGTTCGAGCAACTGTACACATTTATATTATTCATTTTGTTGTAATTTGTATTCCGCTTGAACTCAGTTACTGGCATTCATGTACTTACTTATACGAACTTTGATAACATAATTTGTGTGGGTGGGTGCATGAGTGCTTGTTATTGTCAACACGGTTCACTGATTTTGTTTGTGTTTTATACCTACACTGTACACATTATGTATGCATGCATGCATGCATGCAAGGCACGCGTTGGGTTGCACACATGATATAACCGTTCAAATCCATTATATTCCAAGACCATTGCTCCATTACCTCTTTTGGAGACCTGGTAGGAACGATCCTGATGATCTTCATGTGTGCAACCCGACGCGTTTAGAGTTTTTGTTTGTTTTTTCTACTTTTTTTTTAATTTTTTTTTATTGTTGCTGTTATTTCAATATTTCGATGCTACTCTCTCACTCATGTAAAATCACTTTATGATGTAAAATTATAAGCCATATGCTCGTATTGTTCAGTTAATATAATATTTTGTCCTTAATTGTTTACTTTTGGATAAAATGCAAGAGACTTGCAAATTTTTTTGTTTTGTTTATTTTGGCGCTAAATATGTTGAAGAATTTATTCTTTCCTTTTTCTCTTCCCTTCACTATTCTTCTTTCTATTGCACTCCACTAACTTGCACTCCGCGCAAAGCCTCTCTCTTTCAAACATTATATTAGGTTCACATTTAAATGAATAATCATGATTTTGTTACATGACCAGTCTCTAATTGACACGATAGTGACTATTTTACTATTGATAGAATTTATTTCGAAAATTAAGATTACACTAAACCAATTTAATCATGAATTGAATAAAGGTAGTAATAATGATATTGATAATTTCAGTTTAATTCACTTTAATGCTCGTAGTTTGAATAAAAGTTATGATGATTTAAACACACTTTTTTCTGTAATTCCTGGGTTTAATTTTTCTGTAATAGGTGTCACTGAAACGTGGCTTAACGCAAACTCCCCTCCTGTATTTAATCTTGATAATTATACTATGGTCCGTGCTGACCGCAAAGAAGGTAGAGGTGGCGGTGTAGCTATTTATTTACGTAATCAGTTAAATATTCAAATACGACATGATATTCATATTGAAGGTGCAGAGGACATTTTTTGTTGAAGTTATAAATGATTTGGTAAAAATATTTTAATAGGCGTAGTTTATAGACCTCCTAATAATCGGATAGAGACATTTTTAGATAATTTAGATGAATCTCTTCATACAATAATTGGTGAAAATAAAGATGTTTATTTAATGGGAGATTATAACATAAACATTTTACCTCTCTTCATAATAATAGTTTGAAATTAATAACATTCTATTATCTTACTCGTTGCATCCTCATATTAATAAACCCACACGGATTTCGAAAACATCTTCAACCTTAATTGACAATATATTCTCAATAATGTTAATAAGGAATGTTTAAAATGGTATTTTGTATTATGATATATCTGACCACTTGCCTATTTTTAGTATTATTAAGCAGACAATTAATGTTCATAGATTATTGAACAATACACTAAAAATGCATAGAAAAGAAAATTCTTCTAATATTGATTCTTTAAATATTGATTTATGTCAAGAGCAATGGCTCGATGTATTTGAGGAAAATGATGTTGATAAGGCTTACGAAAAATTTAATCATAAGCTACAAAAGTATTATGATAAAATATTCCACTTGTTCGAACAAAATATAAAAAAGTTAAAAATCCATGGATCACTAAGGAATTTTAAAGTCGATAAAACTAGAAATAAACTTTATAAGAAAAGTCTTAAAAAGATGAGTGATGAGAATTGTAGCAAGTATAAAATTTATAGAAATAAATTACTTCAATAATTCGACTTTCACGTAAATTACATTATTCAAATAAAATAGACATGAATAAGACAAGTAATGCTTCAATATGGCAAATTGTTAAAGATATGATTGGTTCTAAAAATAATACTCCTAAATCATTTTTTAAAGATGGTCAGGAAATAAATAATCCAGTAAAAATTGCAAATATGTTTAATTCATATTTTAATGATATAGGTCCAAATTTAGCAATCAGAATTTAATATTGATCAAATAGTTATAAACAATATTTGGATGAACCATTTATAAATCTTTATTTTTACGACCAACATCCTCTCACGAAATTATTAAAGTTGTACAGTCTTTAAAATCCACTAAATCTACTGGTTATGATTGGGATAAGTGTGAATCTTTGAAAAAAATTATTATAATATTGTCTCTCCAATAACATATATTTTTAATTTTATCGATCACACTTGGTGTTTGTCCTAAATATATTGAAAATTTCTAAAATAATCCCAATATATAAAAAAGATGATTCTTCATTAGTAAATAATTATCGTCCTATTTCCCTTTTACCGGCTGTCTCAAAAATTCTGAAAAAATTATTTATGAACGACTTTATGATTTTTTAAATAGTAATGATTTACTTGTTCCTAATCAGTTTGGTTTAGAAAGCATCATTCGACAGATCATGCAATTATTCAACTTTATGATAAAATTATTACATCATTGGCTAATAAGGAACACAGTGTAGGCATTTTTATGGACCTGAGTAAGGCATTTGATACTATTGATCATAAAATATGATTGATAAATTACAATTTTATGGAGTAAGGGGTAATTGCTTTATCATGGTTTAAAAATTATTTGTTTAATAGAGAACAGTATGTATACTTTCATCTAAAGAGTCGAGTAGATTACCTATAACTTGTGGCGTCCCTCAGGGATCGATTCTAGGTCCTTTATTATTTTTGTTATACGTTAATGATATTGTAAAATCATCTAAACTTTTAACATTTATATTGTATGCAGACGACACTAATGTATTTTATTCTCATACAAATTTAGACACACTTACGTCAATCTTAAATGTTGAATTATCTAAAATATATGTTTGGTTTAAGGTCTAATAAGTTATCTTTAAATTTTACTAAAACAAACTTTATATACTTTAGAAATGTTCACTTTTCACCAAAAGTTAAATTGTAGATTATATATTAATGATATTTTGCTTTTAGAAAAAAATTCTGTCAAATTTTTGGGGATAACCATTGATTCTATTTAACTTGGTCCGATCATATACATAATATATTGAACGCTGTTTCTAGGAACATTGGAATATTATATAAATTGAAATTATTACTAACCTCCCAAATCTCTTTTTATGATTTATAATGCTTTTGTACTTTCGCATATTAATTATTGTAATATCGTATGGGGAAACTGTTGTAAAACTAAAATTAATTCACTTGAAACTTTTACAAAAGAAGCTCTACGAATTTGTACACAATCTGATTATTAGCACACACTACTACCTATTTTTAAAACATTGAAAACTCTCAAGTAACTG